>VYXC01006219.1:235097-500267 GCA_013397175.1 Platysteira castanea | reverse complement strand
ACTGGGAAGTGACCACTGTGAGTGACTGGGAAGTGACCTCTGCGAGTCACTGGGAAGTGACCTCTGCGAGTCACTGGGAAGTGACCACTGTGAGTGACTGGGAAGTGACCACTGTGAGTGACTGGGAAGTGACCTCTGCGAGTCACTGGGAAGTGACCTCTGCGAGTCACTGGGAAGTGACCACTGTGAGTGACTGGGAAGTGACCACTGTGAATGACTGGGAAGTGACCATTGTGAGTGACTGGGAAGTGACCACTAGCTGTGCTGCTGCTGGGTTTGTCCAGCCACGGGCGGTGTGGGACAGGAGCTGGGCAGGTAGGGAAGGAGCAGCTGGGAAGTCATGGGCTCTGTTCCTTCTTTGCACATCCTTAGGCTGTGTGAGGAAGCTCACCTGGGCTGGACACACTGATGACACGGCAAAGAGGGTCCCTGTCTCCTCCTGGTGAGCCATGCCCTGAGGCCAGCAGGAGGGGATGCCTGTGTAGGTCCATCCCTTGCCACCCACGGCTGGGTGGGGTGTGAGCCCAGGAGGTGGCTGCTCTTTGAGCTGTTCATCGTGGAGGTGTGTGCTGTGCCATACAGGCCAAAGTCACCAAAAATGTGTTCAGGAGAGATCTCTTGGTGAAGAGTCTACAGTGAGTAGGGAGGATGGAGTGATTTGTAACTGGATGTTTGGAAAAATTTGACAGCACTGAGAACAGCTCGCAAATCAGGAAGCTGAGCTGTTTTAGAAAAAAGTAGTTAATGTTTATACAAATTAGGAGAAAGCTTGTTTAAATAAGTGTTTAAAGAGGAGCCCGTGGCTGAAGCATATTTAAAGAGACTGTCTGGAGTCCATGGCATTACTGCAGAGAGTGTGCTGGCTTTCCTGGGCATGAAGGCAGAGACACAACAAAAACGCAGAAAAAGAGGGTGTGCGTGTGATAAGATGGAGAGAGGAGCCTGTGTATCTAGCAAAGTTAGTGATATCAGGAACATCAAAACATCACAGTGCTATTGAGAAATCCACCATAATACACTGGGGAAGGTCCCAGCCCAGGTACAGTATCTGATCTTGCAATGCCAGTGGAAAGGAAGAACAAAGCAACTTGAATTTGCAGCAAACAAGTTCAAGGAAGGGGTTTTACCAGAGCCTTTCCATGTGCTGACAGATTCCCCAAAGTGCTTTATCAATTAAGCATCTCTGAAGCCATCACAGCTGTTTCTCTGCAGAGCAGAACCACTGCTGGTGCATGACACACGCAGCAGAGTGTGCCAGCATGACCAGCAGTGGAAATGTTATCAGGCAAATGGAATTGTTCCCCCACTCCTTGGTCCCCTCCCACCAGCAGAGAGTTTGATTTCACATTGCTTTTGCTTTCTAAATTGATCTAACTAATGTAATCAGACAGAAACATCCTGTTCCAATGTCACTAATGCCTTCCAAACTAGATGGCCTAATTAAGGTCACTAATTTCATTGTCTAAGACAATTTCTTGAGAGATATCTAAGTGGATACTAGAACAGGTCATATCATTATACAAAATTAGCAGAGAAAGGCGTAAGAAAACACCCACGTCAACTGGAAAAAAGGTTTTGGGTCTTCAAAATTTACAGACAGCAAAAACATAATTACAAATGATGAAGAGTGAAGTGAGAACAGGGAAAGCCTACTCCCAGAACTGAACCTTTTGCCAGGCTCAGAACCTGTGGGCAATTCAAAGATTTGCACAAAGTCAACACTGCAGGGCCAAGTGAATAAATGTGATTATGCTCTTTTGTTACTGTTTTGGAGCCTACATCTGGTTGCTAGAAGATAAAGCAGATCAAAGAAATAGTCCTGATCTATATTAATGGGCTACAATGGAGAAGGTGTGCAGTCACTCCCTAAGCCTATTCACTTGCCCCAAGATGTGTTTTGCAGAAGAAGATGAAATCTATGGTGGGATCTGTGAGGTTGCTGTTAAACCACCAAAAAGCTCAGTGGCCAGAGAGAAAGTAAAAATCTGATGAATACTTCACCTCTGCTGTTGAATTATTTCGGTTAGAATCAGCTGGGAATATCATCTCCACCTTTGCAGGAGCAGGAGCCATCTCAAACATGAAGCTACCAGGAAACCATGCTGGTTTAAAAGATATTCAGAGTAAGCAGGAGTCTCAGCAGTAGAAAGACCTCACCTTGCAGACCCCTCAGACACATTACCTGAGCTTGTACAGCCTCACACAGAGAGGTGATGGCTGAAGTGGCCATGCTGTAGGGTTAGGTGGGTGATACCTGGCCAAGGGCTGCTCCTTGGGCTGCTGCTGGCTGTGGTTTATGTCTGGTAGGGCATGGCAGGGCAGGAGAACCTGCTGGAGCATGAACTCCCTTGACCATGTCTAGTCTACCTTGGTTCTTGGCAGAAGTGGGAGTTGTGGGTGCAGGAGATCTCCAGGAATGTTTGCTGACCTGGGCGTGTGCCCGTCCTCAGGATGTCCCATGGGAGTCCATCTGGTTCTGGCCACCTGGTCTGGAGAGGCAAAACATGTGTGGGACTCGAGTCCCACGAGCTGAAAAACCTCAGTGGGACACATGGGAATAAAGACAAACACAGGGCAAGATCTGCAGGAGGATGTGTCTGGGAAGACACAATAAAGACAGACGGTCTCACAGCGGCCAGGTTCAGCAGAAAGGAAGGGAAAAACTTTTATTATTTACATATATCACGTCTTATACCTTTCTCAACTGCACAAGGGATTGGAGGACATGTCACTTCCTTCTCAATCCCACTGGAGAAAAAGATGCTCATCAAAGTTCTCTTATCACAAAAGGAATGAAAACCAGAAAATATCATTAAGTAAACATTGGCTATTATTTACATGAAACTGTGAGGAAGAATTTCTGACTCCAAGGTTAAAAGCAGAAGGCTTAGCAAAAACCAGGGCAACAGGAGGACATCAGGTACAGCTAATAATTTCTGTAATGCAAATAGTTTTTACTGTATCATGTCTGAAGTATTAAGGATATAATCTCTGTTGTATACTATTTAGCAGCATTTATTTTGATAAGAACAATATGTATTAAGGTTTGGACATCAGCTCAAGACAGGGAGACTGAAAAAATAGCAAAAATTTCTCGACCATTTCACAGGCACCACTTCATATTTGTCCTGCGTGGAACATCAGGTATCAAACCAAACCACCCCTTAGTGCACTGCTCTGACTCCTCTCATGCCTGCATTCACCATCACGGTGAGAATTATGGATGCAAACAAACAGAAGAACAGCTAGTGAAATGCCTGCTAGTGAAAGTAGGTGTGGAGGTGACCCAAGCCGCAGAGGACTTTTGGCCACCAGGAGGATTTCACCGTGTAAATTGACCACACTTGCAGTTTGCTTCCAGTTTACAGCTACCAAAGTAGTTACATTTAAACCCCTAATTTGTCCAAGTTAGTCATGCAGAATCATAAATTGAATCTCTGGACATTTGCAGTGAAATCTGTCCTCTCTCTGAACTCAAAAAGCAATTTTCTGACATATCATATTACAGCCAGCTTTGAGATAGGTACCTGGTTAGTATAGAATATTGAATATCCAGTACATCCTGAACGTCTGTTAATGGTGAACTGGATAATTTAATTTCCTTCTGCAGGTGTGTAACTCTGGCCATCTTGATAAAGTTTTCACTCTAGTGCAGAAGTTAGAAACCCAGTACAGACAATGGTACTGACGTAAATATCAGTTAGATTTTCTCAAAATACTTCTAATTAGGAGTGATAGGAATAGCTTCCAGGAGCAATGAGCTATACAACCCATGGTCCTAATTTTGCAATAATGCCAGGGTTGTTTTAATATTGAAGAGTTTTTGCAAGAACAGGCTATTGTGAATAACTCTATGATTTGCATTTTAACTGAATGTGTAGATATTACTTGGGAGTAATGCTCATGAATTAGTCTTTGTGCAGCTATTGTATGAAATTTTGTATTCCTCGCGTGAAGCTCACTAATTCATCATCTTTTGCTCTAATAATTTCATGTCACCAAAAAAGCATTACCAGAAACATCACTTCCATCTACACAGCACAGGACAAGAGTTCTCTCTTTATGGCCAAAAGGATATACAAAAGGAAAAAATATGGGAAGTGTTGTGAACAGATCAGAGAAAAGGCCAGCAGTCCCTCCTAACCCCAAATGTCTCAGATCCTGTGATTGTGATCTGGACCTTAAACATTTCGATATAACTTTTTAATAAGTGACTGCAGTCTTTTTTTGGCTTTCACTAAATTCCAGCACATGTCAAATAACTCAGCTCTTTATTTCCATCACAAAGCACCCTAAAATATGAGCTTGTTTTTATCTTACAAAACTGCCAAAGATGCTTTGAAGCATTCATCTCGTAACCATGACAGAAGATTTTCTTACGACATAATTGAGAAAAAGGGTCAGAGCACACTTAAAACCATCTTCAGACTTTTCAGATGCTCTTTGCTCCCACACGACCCAGCCAGGAGTCATCTCACAGTCTCAGTGTGTGTCAGTAGCTTTATTTTGCATTAAGATTTTTCACCAGTCAATCAGTCTGGTAAGTGAAAATGTGCTGGTTTGCATGCGTGAACACAGACACGACTTTTAGTGAATCTGAGACCACTATTGCCAGTAGCCCCGTTAAATTGTTTTTATCAGTCTGGTTGACTGGAATGTTTGAGTATTTACAATAGACTCAAGAGCATTAGGCTGGAAGTTTGTCTAATGTACTCTCAAATTAGACACGGCTAAGCAGTTGTGTAGCAGTTTTCAGCTGCTTACTCCAGAATAAAAAATTAAAACGCGATGAAAAAACTGTTAAAAATATATATTTCAATGGAGAATCTTCAGGACTTTCCCCTCCTTTTTGCTTCCTGAGGGTGTTCTGAGAAAACAGAGAACCAAGCTGTAAGTCATGTGGAGCACTGTGCTGGTCTTAAATCTCCTTTCTTTGGAGGCTGAGCTGCTTTCAGTAACCTTAGTATTTAGTGAGGAATGAAAGCGTGTAGCTGGGCTATTGCTGTGGCTGGCTGCTGTGCTGCAGTGGTGGCTTGTTCATGGCTCATCCATCCCCTTGGTGTTGAAGGCACACATCTGGTCCTGCACACTGCGATTGTCATTTATCCTCCAGTAACAGGATGTTTCCCAGAAGCAACCGAGGAAAAAGTTAAGCTGGAATGGGGAAAATACTTAACCACGTACATGAATTTGCTGGGGAAAAAGTCCTTAAAAACATTCAAGCAGGAAAAGATATAGGGTGGTGAAATAGAACATTGCAAGTGGTGGGAGCTGGAGGAACAAAGGAGCAGCCAGGTGTACAGTTTGGTCAAATGATGTAAGAAAAGACTGAGTCAGGAGTGGAGTTTGACCTCTGGAATTTTCTGGGTTTACCATTACAACTTGTTTACACAAGTTGGAAATTAAGAAGATATCTAACTAAAAAAAGCCAAGGAGTTATTTGGGAGTTATTCACTCCATATATATAGACACAGATGGACACACACATATATTTATGATTCTCTTCTGGAATGAGAAATCTCTTTTTCTCCTCAGTGTGGGGTATATCCTGGGGGAAAAGCCCCTTCATTTCAGGCCAGGACAAACAGCTTGCTCTTGTCCCAAAACATCTGCACTTGCACCCTCAGGTGCTCAGAGGTAAATCTGTTCTGCAGCTGGGGCAGGGCTGTGGGTGTCACAGTTACATGTGGCTTCCATTACCTCACCTAAGGTAGTGCTGCAATTAGTAGTGTAAATTAGCATAGCTTTTAATCTCCTCTTCTGTCTTTCTTTGGAGCTACATTCACTTTTGCTTCCACCCAAGTTTCATCTTTGAGCTCTGACTTGCACTCAGATAGGAAATGTCAGCTGTCAGCTCGGTTTACAGGCTTGGATGAGGGTTTGGAAGAAAGGGACTCCCCAGAAGTCATGGTCTTGATGTAACAATATTAAACCTCTTGGTCAAGTGAGTACACTGAACACCTAATTTATTGGTAGTTTGAGGAGAGAGAGGGAAGGATCATGTCTACTTTTGATTATGACCTGGCCATGAGCCACTTCCCCAGAACTTGGCAGGAGGAGCCCAGCTTCTGAGCAGTTTGACTCTTGCAGCCATTTCTCACAGTGACGAGATTGAGCTCAGACTGGTGAGAAAAGAGAGCTTTTAGGAGTGGCTGCACTTGTTCAGGGGAGCAGGGGCTGTGCAGGGGGCAGGCGGGCAAGCCTTGGGCAGCTCTTCACCCAGAGAAGCATCACACCACCCAATTGCATCTTGCATCAGCTTGCAATTAGCTTGTGTGCAAAATTTCACTCATCAATACTGCTTAGCTTGAGATCTGGCATGACTGGACTCTTTCTTTTCTTAGTTCTTGCAGAGGCTGCTCGTGAAACGCTGGAGCTGGAGCTCCTGCAGTGCAAGGAGCTTTTCCCTATTTTCTATGCAGTCGGGAGCTTTCTCAGCCTGGCACCTGGGTGTTGGTGCTTGCTAACAGCCAGAGCACCGTGCTGCCACCGAGCCTCCCCACTGATGTGGTGGGTGGGAGGGGATGCGTGGGAGTTGCCTGGCATTTTTGTGCTGCAGGTGGTGCTTTATTCTGGGCGCCGTTTGCTGCCTGTTTGTTTTCTGGTTTATTCTTCTGTTTACACCAAGTCTTCCTGAAAGGGTGAGGTGCTCTCATGTACAGCAAGAGAAAGAAATATAAACATGCACACACAGGCTGAAAGAAACATGGGCATGTACTCAGGCCTGAAGCTACCAGGGGTTTGCTCCACTGGTTTCTCTGCTGGAGGAGCAGGCATCTCCAGGGAGAGAAAACTGCCCCAGTGCCATCACAGTCCTCAGCCCCGTGGCTTCCTCTCCTTCTGCACACTCCATCCCTGCCAGCAGGCAGCTGCTGGAGCAACACCAGGCTCTCCAAATCCATTCAGATGCTGACCATGGAGTCTTGAATCCCACAGACCTCATCTGAATCCAGCACTGCAGCTTTCTCCGTTGTTTTGCCATCATTTTAGCAGGAGACAAAGCCAAGTGATCCTCTAGGTGATACCACCCCACATATGCTGTTCATTGAGATGGTTGCTAGCCAGAATATGATATAAATTGATTTAGAAATGCTTTGTGTGCATGCAAGCAATTTTTCGTTCAGTTGCGCTGGTACTTGAGGGTGTTTGTGTTACAGAGGTGTTGGGAGACTTTGTCCTGAAGGACACGTGCATCTGTAGAAACTGAATTTCCCACTCTGCAGTTTACAGAATGCAATTTTTCTCTGTTTATTGATGCAAATACCTGCAACAGCCATGCTGAGCTCATCCAGTGTGGGGCTAGGAACAGCCCCATGGAACTCATCTGTCTGGTCATAACCGAGCTAACAGATTTTTATGAACTTGCAGGAGTTAAAAATGCAGAGGAAAAAGAAAACAACATCCCCAAATGGCAAGTTGTATAGTAATAATAATGAATAACTTCAGGGAAATGGTGATCTGTTCATGGAAGAGCCATGAGAAGAAAAACAAGCTAAATTAGTCAGATGATTTATTCATTGTGAATGATTCACTCCATTACTGGCTGCTTCCTCCACAGGCCATAGGACCTAATATATAAACTGATAGAGGAAGGGTGGGATCGATAGAGAGCAACCTCTCCCTCCTCTCCAGGGAAAAGAGGTCACCTATCCCTGCTACGCTGCTCTCTGGGCACGGGGCACATCTCAGCAGACTGAGAATTCATTTTCAGCTAATGAAGTTTGGGTTTTTCAGGGCAAAATTTTCCTGAGGAGTGTTTCTTTCATTCCGCCAGCCCTCAAGCCCCCGCTCGCAGTTTGGCCGGCTCCCTTCCCCCGTCCTGACAGCTCTCATTGTTCCCAGATGATGGCTGTTTGCGGGCCTGTGTTAAAAAAAAAAAAAAAAAGAAATTTTGTAGTCTAAATAGCCTAAAAGCAGTGTCCTTTACACAGTTGGTGCTGTGGAGGAAGGAAATCTCCTGACAACCTCAGGATTTGCTCAGCGTGGGACCGGCTGCTCCCCAGGTGAACCAGTGCTGGGTGGGCACACCGGGGCTCCTTGTGTGGCCATGGTGACTTACACCCCATGCCCATGGGATTTGGGTTTTCCTTCTTGTTCCACATGCTGGCCATGGTGACTTATACCCCATGCCCATGGGGTTTGGGTTTTCCTTCTTGTTCCACGTGCTGGCCATGGTGACTTATACCCCATGCCCATGGGATTTGGGTTTTCCTTCTTGTTCCACATGCTGGCCATGGTGACTTACAGCCCATGCCCATGGGATCTGGGTTTTTCTCCTTGCTCCACGTGCTTTCCATAGTGACTTACGCCCCATGCCCACTGGATTTGGGTTTTCCTCCTTGCCCCACATGCCATGCCATAGTGACTTATACCCCATGCCCATGGGGTTTGGGTTTTCCTCCTTGTTCCATGTGCTGGCCATAGTGACTTATACCCCATGCCCATGGGATTTGGGTTTTCCTTCTTGTTCCACATGTCATGCCATGGTGACTTACAGCCCATGCCCATGGGATGTGGGTTTTTCTCCTTGCTCCACGTGCTTTCCATAGTGACTTACACCCCATGCCCACAGGATGTGGGTTTTCCTCCTTGCTCCACGTGCTTTCCATAGTGACTTACGCCCCATGCCCATGGGATTTGGGTTTTCCAGCCCTGGCATCGCTGCAGGCACTGGGAAGCCCAGCAGGGAGATGCACCATGGCCCTGCCCATGCAGGAGGGCACTGATCTGCAGAAAGCTGCCACGCTGGGAAACATTCCTCAGGCTCCTTTGAGCTCCTAATAAGCAATAATATTCTCTATGGCGACGCCTCTGCTGAATATTCTTGTACCCAGCACAACCCACTGTTTATCATGTGACTATTTATAAACTGCTGCTGAAGCTTCATAAATGGTTTTTGCTCCTCGCACAAATTGGAGCTGAACAGCTGGAAACTGTTGCAAGCACAGCCTGAGCTAAGCCTGAAACAGAGAAACTGTGCACAAAACTCCTGTGGATGGTATTTATTAGAGAGCTGCTGGAGAAAAGTTGCCAGCTCTGGATGTTGAACGCATTGAAAACTTGGGAGTGCGGGGTTTACTTGCCAGTTCATCTTTAATTAATTACAGAGGACAGACAATTAGGGGAAGAGGCTGCTGCAGGACTACCTGGCTCATAGGGCAGCTCATCTACTGATGGAGATGGTGGCTTACTGGGCTGAGCTGTTCCCCTGCCTTGATTAGTGTAGATTAGTGTATATTTACCTTGAGTGGCTGCGAATGAAGAGCTCTGCTTTTGCAGGTGTAAGAGCTTTTTCATCTGAAGAAAAGAATTTTAAAGATACTGTTCTAAAAAAAAGAAGAAGGAAAGAATAAAAGAAAGGGAACATTGCAGTTATTTTGCAGATGACCACAGCTTTCCAGGCAGCTCTGGTGTATATACAACAAAGAGTCTTGCATGTTCTGGAGAAAACCAAAGACCTCACTCTTCGTGAAGTCAGAAGAGAGTGTGGTGTGTGAAAACATTGGTCATGAGGTCAGATCTTCAGTGCCAGTGTTGTGCAAATACACAACTGCATTTGATGGCCACTCCTCAGCTACCAGAGAACACTTGCCACTCTTAAGCCATGATACAGTCTGAGTTTGGTTCTAGAGACTCAGGGCAGATGCTCTAAAACCTGCTGCTGAAATTCAGGATAAAGGAGGCATCTGTTAAATGGAGCTTGAATTGTGCTCAACCTGAGTGAGATCCAACAAAAACCAACAACCTATCCTCAGTCTTTGGTGAAAATTTAAATCCAGAGCCATGGCTGAATTTAGTGGCCAACATCACATTCACATTTAAAAGATTTCTGCAAATCCCTCAAAACATTTAATAGACAGAAATCTGTCTATTAAAACAGAATCACTCCATGCAACTTTGGTTCAAACTGCAAAGTAACAAGCAAACCTAAGGCAGAACCAACAACGCACATCAGGATTTGGTTTGCTTTGGTTTAACCAAATGCTGAGTATGTAGTTAAACAAAGCAGATGTCAGTCACCAGGTTTGGGCACTGAGCCCAAATATGGACCAGCCCAGCTCACAGCCAACTCTTCAAGTCCCCAAATTCCTACTTGCTACCTCACAGTGGCTTGGTCTGAGTGTGTGCCATGGTATTGAGTCTCCTCGGGCTTGCAGGGAAGAGGAAGAAACAGGAAAATTGTTAATGTACACGATTTTTTCCTGCATTCTTTTTTCCATCTTTTTTAAAACCTGATGTAGAATAAGCTGCATGGGGAGAATACGAATATACAGTTATAACACATGACAATGCAGCAAAATCCTGGACTCTGTCAATTACTGTGGCACCGTATATTTTTATTTTATTCCTTCGGGGAAACATATCATTCAAGTAAAAAATCATTTGGACGATGCAACTACATGGAGAATATCCAAAGCATGAAGACACTGCTTTGCAGTGAGCTGCACCCTGAGTGATATGGAAAATGTAAGGAAATTGAGGGAAAACCTCCTGGTCTAATTGGTGATCCAGTGCTGCCAAATAAGTGTCTCTCCAGAACACACTTGTTGCTGTAAGTCACCTTCAGAGATCCCTTGAAGCTCTAAGGGACACAGCTGACTCCTTTTGTAGCAACAGTACTCTGAAGCAGTGGAAAAAATTCCATCACAGCTGCCAAAATTGAGTTGGGCAGCAGAAAGATTAACACCTGGGAGGAGGAGCTGCCTGGGAATGTGTGAGGCAGGGCTGAAAACAGCTTCCAAATTATTTTGTTCAAGACTAGAAGAGCTGCCCAGTAACATGCACTAGACAGCCTTGGATTGTTCAGAGTGAACTGTTTTGGAAAGGAGGGCACGAGCCAAAAAACTGCATTTTGCTTACCTGGCAATGACTTCAAAATTAAGATTGAATTATTTTGAATTGTGTGGTTGGAGAATTTTGGGCGAGTTGGGAGAGGAAAAAGAAGCAGCAAAGAATCAGGGAATGGTTTGCCAAGGTGGGTTTTTGTGCTCACTGGCCCAAACACGGGGCCAGGGAAGGGACACCTCAATTTCCTCCTCTCCCTGGAGGGACAGGGACCTTTGGGCTTTGCTCCTGGGGCAGGTTCTGAGCCCACAGGCTGGGACAGGGCTGCTCCCCTGGACCACTTCCCACCTCTAGAACTGGCAGCCTCTCCACTGCAGACACATCAGTCTGCAAGGGGGACGAGATCTTGTGCATGAGACTTACTTTGAATGGAATTGTTTGAGCCAGTTGTTTAGCAGTGGATGAAAATCTCCAAGTGGTGGGATATCAGGCTGGAGGATTTCAGTTGGGGTAGATGGCACTTTTCTTCTTCAGCCAACACTGCCAGGAAAGGATCAGTCAGTTCCCATAATTCCTTTAACAATTCTGGCCTTCTATCTCCATTTACTTTCATACCTTTTTATTAAAAATAGGCATGGTAATAACTTTTGCATCAGGAGAAATGCATGAATTTTGAATTACTGAGTGTTATATAACATGATGATCTAAGTCTGTCCAAGTTTTCAGAACTCAGTATCCAGGTCTGTATGCAACATGTCAGTTATTTTGGCCTCTAAGTATCTACTTTTTAAAAAAATTTGGGCTTTTTTTTCTTTGGGACTAAAAAATTGGATTGAAATTAATCTGTTGTTCAAGTAATAAATTAAATAGGCATCACTCTGGAGAAAAAGTAGTGCATTACTTCAACTGTTAAATAAATCACAACGAAGATGACATATTTTCAGTCATGTAGACCAGTCAGTGTATATAAAAATACACCCAATCTTTTAATTATATCTAGGCTTTGAGCAGTCATTTCTTTAACAGCAATCAAAATGTTTCCACACGCAGGAAGGCTTTCACCTTTTAAAGAATATTTTCCTTTGCTAATCCAGGTGACCAGCTAACCTTCATCCTGGGATAACTGATGGAAAATGAGTGGCTCTGGCAGGGGCTGGCTGCAGGAGAAGCTGTGGGTGAGGGTCGGGACTGGGCAGCTCTTTGCAGAGGAGGTAAAGTTTCCCTTGTCTCCTTTGCATATTCATGTGGTGGACCTGGCTGTTAAATCACAGTTTTGCTTTGCCTTCTTAACAGATTTCACTGGGTTAATTATGTGGAAAAATTGGTAGCAGCGTATAGAACATACATCCAAACCTCTTGTAATAAATTAAAATTCCTTTAAGAGTCCCAGTGTTTTGTCATTTTCAAAAAAAGACTCAAAGGTAAATGTTGATTTTAATGAGGTTGTAGCTATCACCTCATAAGTTTAGTGGGTAGAATACCAACATACCTTTCAATGAATACTTATGAGCTATTGATTAAAAAAAGTAGCTGCAGAGCTTGTGGTGCAAGATATGCCTTGCATTTGGGGAACTGTATGGACATCTTTATATTAAATGTATCCACAGCACCTCAAAAGATCATGCTGGAACTGTAAATTGTAACCCTCTAGCATAAGTTTAATGTTTATTTAAAGGGGGCAGCTTTCTATTACATTGTTTGAACAGATCTCCTCAGACAATGATCATAACCTCGTTCCCTTCTCCTTCACACGCAGGTTATGATATCTATACTCTTCTTATCGTTTGTGACTTCACTTTTATGAGCTGTCTCTGGCTCTCACCTGATTTTATGCTTGAAACCAGTGTGGATAACGTGGAGCCCTGAACAAAATGACAGCCTCAGATTTTTGAGAACGACTTGCAATGGCCAGATGCTGGAGCCTGGGCAGGGAGATGGGAATTTTTTTTCCTTTTTTTTAAATGCAACCCCGACGGGCGGAGAGGGGAGCTGGGAGGTCCCCGCTCGGTGTCAGCACTGCCCCGCGTTGTGCCCTGACGACATTTGTGCGGGGGGACGGGGTCCGGGTGCGGTGATCAGGCCTGCGCTGTCCCTTGCCCGGGGGCCGCGGTGGCACCGAGCTGTCCCCTGCCCGGGGGCCGCTGTGGCAACGAGCTGTCCCCTGCCCGGGGCCGCGGTGTCACCGAGCTGTCCCCTGGCCAGGGCCGCGGTGGCAGTGGCACCGAGCTGTCCCCTGCCCCGGGGCCGCGGTGTCACCGAGCTGTCCCCTGCCCGGGGCCGCGGTGGCACCGAGCTGTCCCCTGGCCAGGGCCGCGGTGGCAGTGGCACCGAGCTGTCCCCTGCCCGAGGGCAGCTGTGGCCGTGGCGCTGCGCGGGGCTGGCGCGGTGTCGCGGGGCTGGCCCCGGCCCCGGCTCCGGGTCCCGGTCCCCTCTCCTCCAGCCCGGGCAGCCACGTGCTGCCGGGGCGAGCCGCGATCCACACTGAGCTGCGTACCCAGGTCACAGATTTTTGACACAGGGGCAGATTTTCCCATGCAGAAATATCGGTCCACGCTGATTTTTCACGCACAGTTTAGAATCTCTGCTTTTGAAAACATGTCTTGTGGCTTTTCTTTCTTTTTTTATTTTCTTGTTGTTTCAATTTTCACTGACAACGTCTTTTAGATCTGTTATTGCCTATAACTTCAGCATTTTGTGGAAATGAAGCCGAAACCTGGATCTAACCTATATATATTATCAAAGACAAGCTTAGCAAAGTAATTCATCAAAAAGTTCAGACATTAAGTTGGTCACTGAATAGCTGCTCCAGCCTGTGTAAAACAGCTGCTACCCACTATGTGACCAAGAATAAAACAATGTCTCCACCACCCTGAAAAACAAATTTTCATACCCAACCTATTAAAAATTAATAATGCTATCCTTTAAAAATGATTAGAAACGTATGAGCAGGTTTTTCTAGAAAGCATATTTGGACGAGAAGAAATGGCTCAGCAAGGAGGTAAAAAAGATCTCAGTCTGTACATCTTTGTGTGGATGGGAAAGGCACGCAGGAGCTGCTTCCCAAGCCCAGCAATTCCCTCTCACTCGCTGCGTTTGGTGAACCTGCAAGGGCAGCAATAACAATCCTGTTCTACAGAGACTTCAAACCCTCTTCTATCTCGGTTCTCGTGCTGTGCTCTCATCACTGGGGTTTTGCACCTAGGAAGGGCTAATAGGTACTAATTATGATTATAGCAGCAGCTATTTTTGCTATACTTAGTATGGTCCCACATGCTTAGGATTCTAGGAGACAAAGGGGACAAATTGAATGATTTTGGATGTGAAATTCATTTGCAGTGCTTTAATTCCTTAAGCTAAGACTAAAGAGTGCATTGGATATGCTGGCCTAAGAGTGAATATGCACTGAGCCTCCTGGGATTTTGTCTTAGGTGAACTGGCCCCCAAAACTTCAGAAAAGAGTAGAAACAAGATTTTTATTTTCTCCCCCCTCCCCCTTTTTTTTTGTTTTGCAGCAGAGTAAAATGCAATTTTACTGTATTTGCCAATCTATGCTATAAACATGGGGAATGGAAGGGCACGCATAATGGTATTGAAAATATGAAAAATGCACGCAGTAACGAAGAATCAAATTCTCCTCTGAAATAATTCCACTGATTTCAGTGCAATTAGGCCGGTAGGGAATACGATCCATAACAAACTTGTTCAAATTCTACTGAAGCTTCCTGCTGGAACGTATTCACAAACATCTAGGATGACTTACAAATGAAAAATGTATTAATTTGATTAAAATGTTTATATACTGTGCTCTCAGTATATATATTTTCATAGGTTCTATAAAGAATTCAGTATAAATTCTTGAAAATTATTTGGTTGTTTTCTAAAGGCACACGAATAAGAAAGTGATGGTGCTTCAAGCATAAAAAGAAATTAATTAAAAATTTAGAATTAATGTGACTAATTCCAAATTAGGGCATACTTATGAAAATATTTTGCCAGGATAAAATTAAGCTAAGATTCCATACTTATGCACAGTTTCAGTTTTTTCTTTATCGCTCTCTTTTTTTTTCTTTTTTTTTTTTAATTGCTGCAGGCTTGAGCATAATCTTATAATACCAATAAATGAAAAATATGCGTTGAGGGAATCAATATACTGATTGTATGACTTTTTTGAACAAGGTTCATCTTGTGATAGCAAATTAATTTATGCTTTACTTGACATAAAATTTCCTTTAGCCTTAATTCAGAAGTAAATTGCTCTTTTAAGACTTGATATTTTGTTTTTAAACAATTAACAGAGAAAAATGAACTTCAGAACTGTTCAATTAATTTGACAACAGTAGCCTTTTGAGGTATAAATATGACCATTTGCGCCATTCGAGCAATAAAATTAACAATAAGCATATAGTGTGAAATAGGTTTTGGTATATATGATTCAACCGAGGGACATGGCATCCTCAGTGCAGCAGGGAAGTGCTCACACTTCCACAGACTGACTAAATCCCAGGAATATTCAGATTTCCTCAAAAGCCTCTGTTGCAGAGCAATAATTTGAATTACAAGCAGCTATTAAAAAATAGCAAATTAAATGTAGAGAATTCTCCACTTATGCAGGAGGGGAAGAGGTTTTTAAAATTTCCTTTCCTAAAACAGATTTTGTTTTTTATTTGCCTTCCCCTTGTTCCCCCGTAGAGTTCCTATGGAATATATGCATCACAGCTACTTAAAAGTTCGACAGTAAGAGCACAAATGTCAACTAAAGGACATTTTTCAGCACGAAACATCTGCACCAAGTTGTGGAATCGTGGTAATACTATAAGGAATAAGCCGAGCAAAAATTCCTGTGTCTAATATTGTTACACAATTTTATGTGATAAATAGCCAGAACAAATGCTCATCAGAATTACGTTTTTGTTCTATCTTATTCTGCAAAACTAATTTGTGAGTGACCCCAAAGATAGATGATTTGTTAATTTGCAGATGTCTTTCCACTTTCCTCCTGTCTCTGGCTGCTTTAGGAGATTACGCATTTACTGACTCTGTGTGCACGTATAAAATATCTCTCTCCTAGGCATTTCTCAATCACTCATCGTACCATGTTTAAGTGCTAAATATATGTATTAGGCACACACATGCCCACCCACAAATGTGAGATACATCTACATATCTGCTAGCTAGACATTCAATTAAATATGTATTGTAAAAGGCATAAGTGATTTCAAGGATTTGAAGACAACCGTGATGACAGTATATATTACTGTTAAATTCACCAAGGCACATCTGCAAAACAGACTAGGGGCTTATCTGTAAATCTTCCCTAGGAAGCTGAAGGTAAACATTATTTGTTTGCCAGAACGGTGTGGAAAAAATATTTATGATTTCGAGAAACAGTTAGTGAAACCTTTGCTAAGGGAGTAGCAGTACATTTGCTTTTTAAATGAATTCATCTCAAGTAATCAGGATTTAGTTAAATGGACTAATGCCACTGAACGTTTCAGTCTGTCATTTGGGGTGTGAACACTGGCACTCAGAGGATACCTTTTAAGCACAATACATTTATGAACTCATTTCTTTTTCCCTGAGGATTAAAAAAATAATTTTTATGCACGGTATCAGTGGCCTTCTTTAATAATTTCCTCACTGCCGCAGCTCACCTTTAGAAAAGATGAAGAGTTTAACCACATATGGTAAAAGTTTTAGCCCTGGGGGGTTTATTATGGCAATATTCCTTTTCAATGCACTGTCCACCAAATTGGGTCTGAACATTTCCTCACCGGGCAGACAAGCAGAGAAGCACAAAAATGAAACAAGCTATGTTTAGCAGAATTTTCACATACCACAATCTCTTTACCATGATCAGGCAAGGCTGGCATTTTCAAGATGATCTCTTATGGCACAAATCCACTGCAGGGCAGAGCTGATTTACAGCTTAGCACCATTCTCCACTCTTCACTGGGAGTAAGTTAAATGACCCAAGAATAACATTAATATGTACTATAACTAGATAGAATGGTGGTCTAAAGGGTGGTCTAAGGCATTATCTTTCACCCAAGGAAACTCAAGCTCATCTATAGCCCAGAAATACTAATAAGGGTCAAGTATCATTACTATTTTAAGAGGTTGACAATGCAGTGAGTTATGGGGTATGAGAGAGGAGCAGGGCTCTTCTCCTGCCTTCTATCAGCCCTCTTGTCTCCCCTCTGTAATGTTTTGAACAAATCTTGGCTAAATTCAGACTCATTATTTTCCATGCTCTTCCATGGCTAAGCTGGTTTAAAAATACCTGCTGACAATTTTTTTTTTTGCTTGGTTGGGCCAATATGCTTAATCTCTGCTGACCCCCATAGCAAACGTTTTCTTCCTTTTCTCCCTTTCATCAGGTAAATCATTTAGAATTAAAAAAAACCCCAACCAAACAAACCATAAAACCAGTGCGGAAGAAACTGAAGTGCAATTTTAAAATCATTTAAAGAGGGCCACTAAAATATTTCCCCAGTAACAAGAAAGGTCTGACGAAACAGTAAATAGAAAAGTAAGATGTTGAAATTATTTTTAGACAGATGCCTTTTTAAACTGTATTAAGAACACCTATCACGGAGCCTGATTCCAGCAGTTCCTCACACAGGAGGTATTTTATCTTCACAACATCTGGCACTGTCAAGGAGGTACAGTTGTAGACCTTACCAGATGCAGACACTCCATACATAAAAGTACACTAACAAATCATACCATTAATAGCAGCACAACACAAGTGTTTCTTATACATCCATGAAGAGAACTATTCCATGGTTATGGGAAAGCTTAAAGCAAAAAAAAAGCCACAAAAAACCCCCCCACAACCCTGAACAGAAATTTCTTGTAATTCCTAAAACATAGAAATAACTCCAAGAGCTTTATTTTCAGCTTTTTTTATAGATGACTGACAAGAAGGCTTTTTTCTTCAGGGTGAAAAACTCCTTGTCCCATAAATCTGTGTGGTTGACATATCTAGGCAAATTTGTATCCTTGCTCAAAGGGATCACTGGTTTTATTCTCTATGGATTTTTCACTCACTCTGTTGTGGAAAGTGAGTTGAGGCAGAGAAAAAATTGCTTGATATTTGAAGGAAGGTTTACATTATTTTATATCATCCACACTGTTCTGTTGTCACTAGGTTTCTTTTATGAACTGTTTAAAACGTGATACTATACTACATAAACCTTGCCCATTTTTGAATATGTAGTTTGTTTCATACCCTGAAGGTCTTGAGCTCGATATTCCTCTCACGTCCTCGTCTGTTAGTTGGGCAGAACTATATTAATCCCCAAATAAAACATGAAGGCATTTGGAAGTTACGCATTATATTTATATAAAACACACGCTATGTTTCCTACTTTAATATTTTATTTATTTATTTATTTATTTATTTATTTATTTATTTATTTATTTATTTATTTATTTTTCAATCAAGGTGTCTCTGATAGTCTCTAATATAAATGAGTAGTACTCTGTGTTTCAAGTAAGACGCCCTTGAAACCAAATCTGAGCATCAGTGGCATTAAGGTAATTGCCAAAACCCAAGGATTTAATTTGAGTGGTGTCGTTTGACCCTTCCCCTTTATATTTCACCATCAGTAATCAATAACCCATAGTACTCATAAGTACAATAAGTAGGACTTACAAGAGAGGCAGAATTTCTTTTTCTGGTCTCTTTTTCCTCTCGCAAATGAAGTCCCCACCCTTTTATTAAATAAGTCCCAGCAAAATAATCTTTTAAGATCAAAGCGCTGCTCCGTGTTTTGTACAATATTATCATAACAAAACGCACAGAACAGCAGCAAGCCACAGTCCCAAGGAATTATTTTAGTATATATGATACCACTCCTCTTAAACCTGGAGCCATAACATGTAGTCGGGACCGTGCTTTCTATTTCTGCAACATGCTTTAAAATTTAATTTTCTCCAAAAGGCGTGCTGCTTCTTGGAACTGCAGTGATTTTAAGTGCCTGTGCTGTGTTATGACAGCGGTGATGGTGCTGGTGCACGCTTGGCAGAGGGATTAGATATGGGTCAAATGTTTAACCATCTGGATTTGCCATGAGCTGAACCCTATTTTTGATACCTCTGTTTAGACTGACTGGAAAGCGATTCCTCCTTCGCCCTTTCCAAACTTTCCCTCCTCTGCGGGCTGGTTGTGGCCGCGGAGCCGCACTTCTCCTACCACCCTGTGGCAATCGCATGCCATGACACACGTCAGCTCAGCCCGGGCTGCTGGCAGCGAGCTGCAGCCATCCGCAGAGTTATTCGTCTTCTGGTGATTAATTCTAGGAACAATTAACTTTTTTCCTTTTTTTTTTTTTTCTTCCCAATGCAAATAATACGCGCGTAGGTGCGGAGTGATAAGATGAGAGCAAATCTGTAAAAGAGATTACTACTGCTAAACTCTTTCTGGATGTGTATTAAAGTAACTCTTAAATGCTGGAAGGGATAGACTCTGTTTTTGTGCCCGAGCTATTCGTGTATTATAGAGATAGAAGACCTCAAAGGAAATATCTGGACAGTACTTTAGACACGTTTGTTTGCTCGCTTAACGTATCAGGAGATGACGAATGCAAGAAGTTATCTTGATCAAAAAGACAAAGGTTAATACAATTAAAATTTTCTCACTGCATGCACATTTCACAAATTCTCTGCATTTTATATGTAGCAGATGGTGTTCAAACAAATCAAGAAGCTGAAGCTAAAAAAACCACCCTGATGGAGAAACTCATATATTTCTTCAAACGATAAGATGAACTGCAGATGTTTGTTGAAGAGCACTGCTGACGCAGGCGACCTAAGAAGCAAAGGCTTAAAAAGAAGAGTCCAGTTGTGTTTAGCACTGACTAACCACGCTAGCTGTCACTGCATGATTTATGAAGCTTCCTTGCTAGATTTTATGTCGACAGAGAAATTGCGATTTAAAAAATCCTGACCAGTTATTTATGCTAACAGGGAACGTGGCAAAACTCTGGCTGCAGCATACCTTACACCCCTCCTGCAAGTTTAGCTTTTCTGGGCAGACAAAGATATTTAAGCAGCATAACTTACTTCCATCAATCTTTCAGAGTTTTGCCCAACGTGCTTTCATGCTTCTGCATTTTGTCCACATGGTTCTCGGTAGTGCTGCTAAAATACTGTGCTTATCTGACACCTGCAGTCAAATTAATCCCAAGTTAAGCCTGACAAAGTCACTAAAAGGAAAACAGTTGTCTGCTTAAGGACTTGGGAATCAGACACAAAACCAGCTGCTTGATACGTGCTTAAAAACCATTAGCAAGCACTTAAAAATTAATTTCAAGATTATGCTTGATAATGCTTACAAAACCTACAATTAACGCGGTGTTTTACTGGGGGAAAGTCGCACCCTTATGTGTCAGTGTTTCCACACAGAAAATCACAGAGTCTTAGGACTTGTTGCAACTTGGCTGTAAATATTTACTTTAGACAGCAGTTTAGTGGTACACAAGGTTACAGCCCAAAAGCAAATATTTCATAGCAAGTTTCAAATATATGGATTTTCCCATTTGTAAATGATTCGGGCAGCCCGTCCCCTCCCTTAGAACTGCTAACTCAATCTATAAACATAAATACACCATTTCAGAGGAGAGAGGATACAAATCACCCATCAGTACAGTAGTCCTCAGGGAGTTTATTATGGGGTAATTGGACCAAACAAGGGCGAACTTCTGGCCTGATTTACAGTCTCAACAAATCTATTGACACCAGCAGAGGTCTAAGGCAAGGAAGAATTTGGCTTTGAGGGGTGGGAAAGACTTTTAAATTATTTCAGCTTAGCCTCCCTAGGCTAACTTCTGCTCCGAAGCAGCACCATTAGAAATGTGACTTGCAAGCAACTCGACTTGCTGGCTGTGCATGGGTGTAACTCAGGGCAAGGCTTCACCTCCCCAGCAATGCCTTACTCATCAATTCTGAACTTGGCTTCTCCAAACAATCAGAACCCCCTGCAGATATTGCGTAACATCACCGAGCATGTGTGGTTTTCTTATAGAGTTCCTCGGGCTGGTTGCAAGGCAGAGCTCCAGGCTAGAGGCCAAGTTGCACAGGGTATGAGCAGCTCCAGAATAACCACCATTCAAGGAGCTCTCGAAGGAAACCATCAAATTAAGGAAAACAAAGTAAGCTCTCGAAGGAAACCATCAAATTAAGGAAAACAAAGTAAGTAGCCAGCTTGTGTTAGTGCAATTTTTGCTACATCCTTTCTAGGATTGCTCGTGTTCCCGTGGGTTTGGGAAGAGGGTGTGGGGACAGGTTAATGTGGCTGCTGGGATGGAACCAGCAGCAGTGGTGAAGGGCACCACCGTGCCCAGGTAACAGGGAAAGAACATTTTGTAAGGCTTGCACAGGAATTTTGCACCATCAATGAACATTCACTGAGCTGCAGCTGGAACTGGAAGTGACCCAGAGTTTCATAGGCCATGGCAAATTGCTTGGAGATTTCAATGCATGTGAGCATGTAATTATATCATACATATCTTCTAAATCACTGGTTTTGTGGTCCCAAAATGGTTACCAGAGACTAAAGGGCAGCAGTGTCTTCGTCTCAGGGTTGATATGAGGTAAAAAGGGGCATGAGGTCTCTATTTCAAATTAGCACGTGGGTCAATGGCTCTGAACTTGCAGCTAGAATTTTTCTCATTTATTTTTGTGCTTTAGTTGGCCAGAGTATTTCTTCCAGTAGCAACTCTGCTTCTGTGATTTTCACCGAATTTACTGTGGAAAAAAAGACTCAGTTGAGTCTGAGTCAGACTGCAGTTCTGCTAGCCACGGAGTTTATGAATGTACCTAATGACTCAGTTTTCTGCACTTCTTGAGCAGTGTGCAATCAGAAATAAAAGAGATGTTTACAGCGTGGTTATGGTTATTGTCAAACACAGGAAATATTTGCAAACATGTCTTGAAAGGTCAAGGAGGGTGCCTGGATCTATCCCATGGGTGGGCTGTGTCTGTCTGTCTGTAATGACTGTGCAAGAAGGCAGGTTTGTACTCATCTTCTTTGGATGCTGTGGGAATAATTAGGTGCTGGACTGGCTGCAGGGAATTAATCTGGTGTGCAATGGGACCATCCTACATGCTTTATGACAGATTTTATATATCTACTTATATGCTAAAATTCATTCAGGAAGATGCTGCACAGGGCAGGATTGGAATCTCTGCCGTGTGCTCTTACACCGTTGCCTGCTTGGAGATTTTCCTCTGCTTTAGTGTGCCCACTTGGGAATATCTCTCGTGCCTCATCCTCCACCTCCTCAGGGTGGAATATTTCTTTTAGTTTTCTGTTTGCATAGGACTTCAGAAAAAGGGGCACTGGTCCAGTCAGAAGAAGAGCCCTCAGTTTTCCCAAGGGAATGGGTGATGTTCTTGCTGGGGGTTACGGTAACACCAGACATGTAGAAAACCTTCAGAGAATGCAAAATAGACAAAAGTGACTTAGATACAGCTACAGCTTCGAGTTCATGTTCCCCTTTCCATCTTTCTTTGCTGGAGGATTATCATGCCAAGTTACTCTCCTGCCTGAGACAGTGGGAACACTTGTCTTCCACTTCTGTGGGACATGCACGAGGCAGAATCTGACTTTACAAGCTCTTACCACCCTTGGTAAAGTCATTCCTTTGATAAGGCACAATGTTATATACCTTTCTGCACTTCACATGTCATTAGAACTTTGATCATGAAAAGTCATAAATATAAATAAAGTATTATACTATCCCAGCAAGCTGAAAAAGCATCTGTTTAGTCCCTGAAAGTGCTCGCATAACAAACACTGCTGTGAAATCATTGTTGGCAATGCCTGTGTTATTCTTGCTCCTGATAAATGCACTATGGAAATAAACCAGCTCTCCCAGCATTAATGATCATTTGATTAAAGAAAACTTTCTAGTTAACATTTTGTAACAATGTAATAAGTAACTTTCAATTAAAGTTTTCTATATGTGGGGAAAATGTGTAATGAATAAATCAGTAAAGACCACATAATGGAAGCCTATTAGCAGGGTGAATATATTCTTGTAACTCAAATTTCTATACCACTTTAGTATTATCTTCTATCAGAAGAGAAGGTACAATTACCAATTTTATCTTATCTTAGACTTATTATTAAAGACTAGTAAAGGAAACTTCATTCCAGAAGCTATAATGTGATTTTTGATTAATGGTGGGATTTTTATGTGACAAGAATATTTCTCCTAGGCAAAGCAGGCACTTGTATCTTTGCCTGAACTGACTTGTTTCTGGCAGGCTTTTCACTGACAGAAAGTTTTGCTTCTCCATAGATATACGTATTTTTCTATATGTATAGCAGATTTAGGTGTACAGGATCTAAAGCAACCTAAACTCAATCTACGCTACATGAAAGGACTTAAACCTTTACTTCACGTTTTAATGCATTTAACAAGACTTACTAAGCAATAAACACCTTCCACTTTATCTTACGAAATGTCAAAGCTGTAAAGTGAAAGGTTACAAATATGAGCAAAATTTATCATCACTTGAAGTGTTGCAAGTGGGTCTCACACCTGCTGGTAAGTGCAATTGTTACTGAAAGCTCCGTGTAAATAATGATGGCCAGTGGGATGCCCAAGAAATTTTTTGAAATACATGGAAAAGGGTATCCACTCAAGGTTTGCCACTACTTTACTACTTTCAGCTAGATTTGTTTTCCCCAGATTTTCCTTAGTTCCAAAGTGAAGAAAGATTACTTGGATTTCCCTTTCAATATATTTTTTCTTCCTGCACGGGCATCTTCTTCCATATAAATACACATAAATGAATTTATATACATGCAGAGATATATGTGCTTATGTCAATTGTCCTGGTTTTGGCTGAGATAATTTTCTTCCCAGTAGCTGGTACGGGGCTGTGTTTTGGATTTAGTGTGAGAATAATGTTGATAACACACGGATATTTCATTCCTGAGTAGTGCTTATACCAAGTTATTCTCTGCTCCATCTTGGGGGTGAGTGAGCGAGCAGCTGTGTGGTGCTTAGCTGCTGGCTGGGCTAAAACCACATCAATATATAAATATATACTCATATATATCTCTAACTATTCATATGTACAGGTATTTAGATGATAACCCCAGGCTGGCTCGTTTCTGACCAGTACTGCAATAAACTGGCACTGACTGGCATATTCTTCTTTTCTATCCAATTTTTTAATTTCTGTTGCCAATGTACATTTCATGGGTCGTTGGAAATGCATAGTGTCCTGATGCCTGGTGTTGCTGCACTGAATAGAAGGTTTGCTTCAAATTCCACAAAGTTCAGTGGGTATTTTTCCAGAGAAAACAAGTGTTTGTGTCAGATGAGGCGTACACGGAATTCATGGAATCCTTTAAATTGTTCAAGAGGGGTGTTTTTACTGATCCTTTCAAATGGATTGATACCAATGGGTTTGCTTTGGAGTGGGAGCTCTAAACAGTTTTAACAACATATATTTTTCCCTCCCTTGAAAATAAAGAGGGAATCAAACTCATGTTCACACTCTTCATTCAATAAAATGCTGGAAGAGTCAAAAACATTAAGCCTGTGCAACCAAATGTCTGTTTCTGCCAAACTGTATGGAAGCAATATCTTTTCAGGTTGTACCCAAATTGGCTGAGTGAACACGGCCAGCAGTGTTTCAACATCTGTGTCACTGCCCATAAACCTGGTGGTGATTCACTGGCTGCTCCTGCTGCCTTCTCCATGGTATCTGTAAATATGCACAACATATGAAACACCTCTGCAAAGGCTCTTCCAGCCTGGGGATCTCCTTCTGCCACGAAAAAATCCTGCTGTTGGTTCAGGTACAAATGGGCCACCAGCATATTTTCCAGGGCAACCACAGGGCTTATGAACTCCATCTAAGTTTCCAGCAACAATGTGGACCCAGTGCAGATTTTATCCATCCCCTTCAAAGCTATAAGAAAAAAAAGGGGCCTTTAAATTAACCTCACAGTAGTACAAGAAAGATGATGGCATGATTTTAAATGCGTGTTATCTTGCATGAAGTATAATGCCTGCTCAGAATAATTTCCAGCTTCCCTTGCCGCTAATCTCTGAACAAATACAAACAAAAAACAGTAGCAGGTCAGAGCCCCAGTAATTTATTCATTTCCCTTCCACTGAAACATTTTACAGTCCTCCATTTATTTGCAGTTTTTTGTTCTAAATCAGAAATCCCCTTGAGATCTGGCATCTTGTTTGCAAGAGAGTCTGCAGGGAAAACAAGGCTGATGGCAGGCACGAGAACAAAAAAGGCTAAAATGAAATGGGATACGACATCTTCAGTTGTGGTATAGATGTCTGCAAACAGCTTTAACGAGATGCACTCATTTTTACTTTAAAACCTCACAAATGGTTTTTCATCATGCAGAGTTTGCTCCTGTATCCCTGCTGTTTTGGCCCCTGTTATTCCCTGTGGTGCATTCTGCCCTTTGGTTTATCCTCTGCCCCACCCCAGGCTGGCATCTCTGCTCGTGATCCAAGCTGATGAGCTGTGGTTCTGAGCAGTACCCAGGCCAGAGAGGCATCCCCTCAGTTACAGGCATAAATTACACCCAGGGCAGGCACAGATCACCTTTTCTTGTCTCAGGGTTGCAGGGGGGAAGGGGAGCAATGATTATGATCTTTTAATTAACACTGCATTTAACATGGCGTGAAACAAAGGTGTTTGTTCTGGGGTTGACAAAACAGACTCGGAATCAAATCTGAGTTAATGGAATTTCAGACTTGGAGTTTGAGAGGAAGGCACATCCAGTGGGGTCACATTATCAAAGTCTCTGCACAGGGGATTGCAACACAAAGAAAAAGGTTTAGATGTAACAAATGCTACTGAGTTTCACTGCTTGTCTGGCATCTCGGGAACTAGACCCCCCTTTGCCACCTGCAATTTCACAGAAAGTCTTTGCCAAATGAATCATCTTCCAAAAAAAAATGAGGACCCACAACCCCTTGCATCTTTTTAATATCTTCTCGTGCTACTCCTACTTTCATTAATGCTCAAATTTTCAACGAACTATGGAATAGATACGAATCCTGAGGTTTCTTATGCTCTGTTTTGAGGCATCGCTAGTGTGAATTGATGAATCTGCTAATTGTGTGCCTGGTCCACCCAGGTTGCTCAAAGTCATTTCACAAAATTAAAACTTGAAACTGTCCCTGTTATATTAAGCAAGCTGCAGATTCTGAGGACATTCGTCTCACAAGTGAGTGGGCTCATTTGTAAAATCTTTGTTTTGGAAATTTGCCTATGCTTCTCTTCCTTTCCATCCTTATCTCAACACAGCCCTAATTCCACCAGCAGCTGTGTTTGGGCTTCCTATCATGTGTCCACAGCAGGTTTCACAAGTGCAAAAACCACGCAGGATTTGGGACTTTCAGCACTACCTGGGCAAAATCAGTGTCCAGTTGAAAAAAAAAATGAAAATGTCTTTCATGAGATTAGAAAATAAAAGCTGACGTGTTCAGAGCTGCACCTCTTCCCTGCGTGCCTAGGGAACACCTCACACACCTGTGGGGCCACAGAAAATCCTACAACAGCCAAAAGTGATAACATGAGATTTCAGAATAAACTGCAAAGGCAGATGTGAGGACAAACCGTAAGGCCTGTGAGCTATTACTCTGGGTGTGATCCCCCTCTAACTTACAACTGGCCTAAATCAATTTACAATTGATGTAGGACTGATACAGACCTGATGTGGCATAGATTAAACCCCTATTGAAATCAGTGGGGTTAGGCAGGTATAAAACTCCAGGCAAAGGAGTGGAGAACTAATCTGATTATCTCAGAGTTATGAAAACAGCATTTATTTTCAGAATTGACATACTTTGTGGTTTTTGCTGCTCGACTCTCCAAACATTCCCTTGTACTGAAAGTGTACTCTAAAACTTTAAAGATTTATTGCACAGCCCTCAGTTTGGGTAGGTAATTAATTGTGATGACTATTTATTTTGGAGCTGCTTTTGTATATTTTTGTAGAAAGAAGGAAGTTTGCTGCCAAGCAAGAAGGAATCTTTGTTTTGCTTCTTCTAATTTGTGGCTCTGTCAGTGGCTGATGCATGAAGTTATAGGAATAGCTGCAATTGCTTTTTCTTTGTGAAAATGAACCGAGCATTTCCTAGTCCTCAGTTTTTTGTTATTTTTTTTTTTTCTTGCCTCCCAAGACTTTGGCATCTGTTGCTGTCAGATAATTTGTGGCACGGCCCACTTGACCCTTGGTTCATAGGTCGTCAGAATCTATATGAAGGGGGTTATTCTCTGCTATTGTTGAGCAAGGGATTTACATCCTAACTCGTATTAATGCTTGTAAATCTCTCATGCATCATTGACAAGAGGAGGCCTAAATTACAATCATATTTGCTTATGAATACTACCAGAGCACTGACACAATCCAAACAGGCATGGAAATGGAATATTTGAGGAAGATGAAGTTTCACGTGAAGTCTAACAGGAATCTGAACCTGCAAACCTGGCAGGAGCGCAGCTAGCGAGGTACTTAGAAATACATTATTAATTGTTTTAAAAGAAGAAAAATGGGTAGGAGAGGTTGTGCAGCCTCATGGCAATCAGGTCACACACTGGAGAAGCAGCTGCCCGAGCAGTGTGGGTGAACAGAGGCAACTGCACCAAGGGCTGGAGCTGCTGGAATCAGGCAGAGAGCTCGGAGAGGAACTCATCATCACAGGCAGTTAAGCTGTTCATGATACAGCTTAAGAAAAAGAGCAATGTGAAATCAAATACGCTTATAAACACTGCAAACAGGCGTGTTGCAGTCCACTCGCTAAGATCTATTTTTTATTATAACCATCTCCATCTTGGTGGCAGGCGTTTGAAGTAAACCAGATATTTATTTAGAAAATCGTAGCAAAAACTCCTTTCTTTTTGACTAAGGCTTTTAAGAATGTCACTGGCAATCGATATCCCTTCGAGGAGAAATCCTTGAGTAAGATGTGCATTTCCTCAAACAAGAACAAATCCTGTGATGAATTCTGTGTGCCCTGCCTTTATTCAGTTATCATTAAATCCAAACTCCTCTTGACTGCTTAGAGTCTGTATTGAGGAAGGAGTTCAGAATTTGGATAACAAATTGATTGTGAGTGATCTAATCACTTTAAATGCAGAGGAGTTCTCGGTAACCACAGAAAAAAAATTATTTAAACACATAACAATCCAGAATTCAATCTCAAGTTTGAATATTTTTGCTAATTCTGTGGATAATAGCATATACTTTTCTTCCACTTTTTAAAACCCAGAATCAAAGACAGTGCAGTCAGTCAATCAGCAATTAAAAACAGTGCAAGTTTGCATATTCCACGATAAAATTAAGATATTAAATGACTGTATAAATCAGAAGAGAACTCCCAATTTTACCTTGTCAGGACTTCCTCCTGCTTTTTCCACCCTGTAGGAGCACACCTGCTCACACTCCACACTTCCCTGGGTACAACAGAAAGGACTCAGGTTACCCAACTGAGGCACTGAGGGGCTGAAGGAGCAGCTCTCACTCATGCAAGGGCTCCCTTTGGCTCACAGGAGCTGGGGTTGCTGCCTCACTCCATCCTGCATCCCTGCATCCACTGCCACAAAGGTTACACACTCAAAAATGGAACAAATTTGAGCAAGTGCTTCTTCCTAGAAGCAGTAGTTTGTTATTCAAAAAAAATCTTTCACAACAGTTTTCTCACGTGCCTAAAAAATATTTTTTCATTACTGAAGAAGCTGAAATAGTATCAAAAATTATTATTTACAATTAGCAGTTATTTATGAACAATTTTATTCCTTACTTAGACACTCATGAACGCTTGCTGAGAAATGTTTTGACAGCTTGGTGTCCCTTAACTTCTTAGCACCTATTTGTTTCAGTTCAGATGTTGATTATCTGGATGTTCCAAAGAACAAAACAGACCCATCTTTCCATGTGAGGAGCAAAGACTGTTCCCACACTGGTTATCTTGTCTAATTCTTCATGAATGACAAATATATGATGAATTTTATGTTATATAGGGATGTGTGTGCATATACATAATATATCTTATATCAAGGATGCATCATTAAGCCAGTACAATCACAAGGAACAAAAAAGGGATCTCAAAGAAACACTTGAATTAAGTGCTGTCAAACTTGTGTATGTGGGTTTAAGGCTGTCCATTTTACAGATATTATATCCCATCATTTAAACTCCACGTTAAATATCAGAACAAATCACTCTTTTGCAGGAAATAATAGAAAAACAAAGAAATGTAACTTAAGCACAATTCAATTAGATACAAGGGAATTGAGCACCTCAATTCTTAATGAAATTAATGATCTTCTATAATCACAAATGGCCAGACCTTAATTTTACTTGCTATTTAAAAGATGACACCTAGAGTAAAGTCATGTCCCATAAACCATTAAGTGTCTCTGGGATTCAGGAAAGACTGTCCCTTCCTGGATTAGTAAGAGAGTGTCTTGACACACCTTTAAGACTTCCAATACCAAGACAGCTCAATTAGGACTGCAAGATTTTGATTAAAAGGCAAGTGGAGCATCCCAAAGCCAAATGAGATCAGGAAAAGGGCACTCATTAGCTTCAGTGGAATATGGCATCTGCCTAAAAGCCTCATCATCATCCATTGTCACATGAATTACTTTGAATTTTTACACACTTGGTTATAGATAAGTCCAAATTAATGGAGGAGTGATTTTTAAATTATGTTAATCTTAGTTAAATATTTAAAAAGTTTTTCCTGATGTCTAAGCAAAACCTACACCTCCCTACTATCCCTTTACCTCCTGTTAACCATCTGTAGAATATCTTATTTTACTCCTTTCCCCAGATATCTTTTATCACTTTTATGCCTATTATCTTGCTCATTTAAGGGCTTATCAGAAAGAATTTGAAATAATATATTTTAATAATCTTCTCAAATTGTCTTCAAAACAGAAATCTTTCCACCAACAGCTGAGTTAGGATTGACTTCCAAAAAAATTACTCTCACAATAAAGATCACCTTCCACTATCTGAGAAATAATAGTCTGAGAAAATTAATAAGTTGGGAAGGTCACCCCAAATTTTAGTTACTGAAGTTGGGAGGACAGGGATTCTTGTGCAATACAGGATTACACAAAAGGAAGAGGTCAAGTATCCTGGGATTTTGGTTTCACCCAAATAAGTACAGACTGGTTTGTGGCATTGACTTCCAAGCTTGTAGAAACAGATGTAAAATGAAAAAGTGAATGAAGCAATATGAGAAATGTCAGTGTCTCAGAGCCTGAACAATGGCCGTACTTCGGCAAAACTTCTACCCTATTTTGCAAACCCTGTAAGCTTTCTGAGCAGAGGAATAATGACTATTTCTTCATATCCCCTCATTATAACTTTCCTACAAATAGTTCTTGACAGTAGAGCCGTTATCCCAAACTTCTAGAATACAAAAAATTATATATATTGAGAGACTTTTGTTCTTTCCTTGTGACCCTCACATTACAACCAGATGGTAAATAACTGCATTTTTCCTCCTAAAGGGCTGGGCAGATACAGCCCATACTGCCTTAATCTGAGCTTGATGAAGTGGTTTGTATTTGAGATAACAAGATTAGATGATCACAGTTTATTAGTTTAAAGTCTTTCTGACAGAGCCTTGTGTTACCTGGTATTAAACCATGAATCATCTCTGCGTGCATGCCACGGGCCAGGTTCTCCCCTGGCATGAAATGGTACAACTCCACTGATGCCCTCGGAGCTGCCCTTGCCAACATCAGCTGAGGATCTGGCCCTTATCACAAAATAAGTTATTGAAACGTCAGTCTTTAGAGAGTTCACCAGCCTGATCTACCTCACCAGCCCTGGTAAGCCGTGCCCTGGGGGCAGCCGTGATAATCTCCGTTCAATCTGTACTTCTGGGCTGGGATTGTTTGGAAATAATTCTTTCGGCTGCACACCTTGCTTTTGGGAAGTTGGCCAAGAGGCTTCTTGATCTGTTTTGAAATAAAGACTCACATCTCTACTGAGATTTTGGCTCTATTCCCTGTTGCAGAGTTTTCAGTGAGTTATTAGGTGCATCATTACCCCATTTCATTTCCTGGCTGTTCTGACTACCACCCTCAAACTTTTACACTGAAACCACCAAGATCTTTTCCTCAGCCTTCTCCCTGATCCAAATCCCACAGAAGTCCATTCAAAACTTCCCAGCAAACTTTTTCAGACTCCTAGGAGAAAATAAAGATATCTGAAGTTTTTGATCATGAAATCTTTTGCACCACAGGTTGAGACGCTGGAGTGGAGCACAGAGGAGCAACAGGGAGATGAGATTTTCATTACTGCAGTGTCTTCTACAGGCTTTCCCTCTTCCTCTGTACCTGCAGGACGAAAATCTCTTGGGGACCACCCAGTTATGGACTTTTTTGTTTCCATTTGGACCGTACTGTTTCCTGCTAAAAACGGGCAACTGACTTCACTGGAACCTTTCTACAGATTTCTCAAGTTCATGGTTTTCAAGAAGAGAGAAGACTTTAAACAGGTGAAATAACTATTTGTGGGTCTGTAAGTTTACTCTGAGTCTTCTGCTGTAATATACCAGAGTGGGGGGTATCATGCTGATTCGTATTTCTGCATCCTCTGGGTTCAGTCTCACAGGGTGCCTTGTTAGATCAAGAGCAGGGAAAAGATGAGCATGCAGACAGTTTTCCCTGAGTAATGCACATGGCTCCTCCTTTGGATTCGAGCAACTGGCTAAAACAAAAAAAAAAGAGATTTATCTAGAGAGAAGGAAAAACTGAAGGCAGTGGGAGCATCTTCCATCCAGATTTGCACTTTTGAAGGCTGAAAAAGTCTAATCTTCCTGAACACACAAAAAATGAATCAGTATGAGATCTCTGCTTCGTCCATGCCTCCAGCCCACATCTTGAGCTCTGGTAAATAATCTCACTCTCCCTTTCTGGACTTCTGCCTCACGTCTGTATGTCCTCTGCTTCCCTCTCCTCACTCTACCAAATATTCCTCGATGGCCAGGCACTTGCCTGTGCTTTTTGGGTGATGACAAGTTTCTTGGCCTTGATTTGGAGACTGCTATAGTTTCATAAGTGACTGTAAGTGCTTCTTTACAGCTCTCTGGAACGAAGGGCAGCTGTTACACCTCGGGCCTCAACAACATTTTGTCCAGCCAACACCAACTTCTTCATCACCTCATTGAGCCAGCCCTGGTCCTGAACACTCACTCTGCTGGCTTGTCCTCTGGATTCTAACATCTTTTTGAGTCTGCTGTTTTCCCCTCCTCCCATTGCTTTGGTGTTTCCTTCATCTCAAACAGACACAAAAATACTCACGGACAATGTCAGTGAAATCCCCTCCAATGCTTGCTTTTCCTTCAGGTCTTACAACCTGACTGTATTTGGGGTGGAGGTTGCTGTTGTCTCACCTGTTTGGTTCCATGCTACTGCTTGTATTAATCATTTCAAGCTGTGGACAATTACAGCTTCCAGAAAGCTATGGATTTTTTTTTTTTTCAATTTCTTTGCTCATACAGACTAACAGGATGCTTTCTGGGTTCTGAGCAACAGAACCTGCCCCATGTGATACCCAGAGTTTCCTCTGAAGTTGTTCTCCTCACTGTTAATGGTCTTCAATACAGAACCTCTTAAAACAAAAGTAGGCAAGAGAGCACCCATCAGAAATTGTGTGTGTATGTCCGAAAACAGGAACTTGGAAAGAGAAGTTGGTTGAATAATTTGTTTCTGACTTGACAGGGATCTATTAGAGGGCATGTCAGAGAAGGCAGAGATGAATGAGAGAAGGGTTCCTAGAACAGTAGAAGAATTCCTACTCTACAAACTCTTTTTAGGGGAACAGCACGAGTTCTTCAAAGAAAGGAACGGCTCTGCTGCCAAGTGTTTCAGAATATTAATTAACCAGTCTTTGCCAAGGGTTTGGAAACAGAACCATGGAATAATTGGGGTTGGAAGAGACCTTTAAAGGTCATCTAGTCCAAGCCCCCTGCTATGAGCAGAGATATCTGTAATTCCAACAGGCTGTTCAGATCCCTGTCCAGCCTAGCCTTTAACATTTCCAGGGATGAGGCTTCTGCCACTGCCAGCTCAGCTCTGGTAATTCACTTGGGAATGCTCTCCCTGACCTCAGCTGCCATCTAGACCAGATCTCAACAGAGATTTTAAAAGATTCCTTCAGAAAAGTATCAGAAACAGTTTCAGCTCAGTGCTGGGAAATGAGACACTCGTCACTAACAGATTTAATATTCATCTTGTCACATACTAGGTTGCCCTACTGATCTTGGAGCTGCACACACATAAAGCATCCTATCTAGTTTCTGCTGAAATCTCTTGAATGCTCAGCAGCACGACCATCAGAGGAATATACAGAACAGGAAATTATTTTTTCCCCAAAATTTTGATGCAGTGTTTACAGATAAAATAGCAAAATGCAGTAAATATATGCTTATAAGCACATTAGATTGTATGCTTGTAAAAATATTCATCTTAGAAACTTTTTATTTGAATTTTCTGAATATTAAAACATAAATGAAATTTTATTATCTGTGTGTACTCAAGTTTGCTTGAAATGCTGTTAAAACTTCAGACTATTTAAACAATAATACTTTGGATGTCTAGAAAGCCTTCCAGGCTTCATGAGGGTTCTTTTTCAGGCTCTTCATAGACATTAATTAAAGCTGTGAGAAACTCTGTGTTCTTGGTACAACTTACACCTATTTAATGCTGCCTCACGTGCTACATCTAAGGTCAAACAGCAGAGCAGTAACAAAACCAGTGTCAGAATTGGGATATCAGTACTCCTGAGCCCTGTCTGAGCTACTGGACACGGCCTTCCACCAGACCATGCTATCAGTTATAGAAAATAACTTTTGGTTGCTCACAGAACTGTCCGAACACAGTAGCTATTAACACTTATCAAAAAAAGGCCGTGTGAACACCACCCAGACTGGAGGAAAAACCCCAAACTTGTGAATGTGCTATTGACAGGCAATTTCATTAAATCTGGTTTCACTTTATTTGGGTTATCTATTCCGTTTCATAAAAACCTTATCGTAAAGATCTAAATCTGTGAAGAAAGACATTAAGCAATTCTTTATTATCTCTGCTGGTCCATTAAAATAAATCACATCCATCCCTTCCCCTATTATTTCAGGGAGTGCAAGGGCTGATATATTTTGGCATGATTGCTTTGGCATCCCGGGTTTATTCTGTCACTGCTGTTGTGCAAGTGCAACATTAAAGGAGTAATCATCTTTTTTTCTGTATGGCCCATGACCATGGTATATAAACAATATACAGTCTGCAGATTTTGTAATATATAAACTTTTCAACAATTTAATGGTAATTTTTTGGATAAAGACAGATGTCAGACTGCACCCAGCTTACTCATACACTGTGAGGTGTTCTCTGGCTTCCTAACTTATTAACAATGGTCATTTGTTACACTGACAACTTAGAAAAACAGATTACTTAGAAGTTATGATGGGGTAATTCTGCTTCTTGGAGCCTCTGTAATGAATCACCATTTTCCCTCCCTCCCTTGACCTAATTTCAAAATCATATACCTGTGTAAAATATTGTGATGAGAATTGTGTCTAATTATCTTCTAAATTTTTCTTTTAATTGCTAGAAGGATGCCCATTCTTGAATAAGGGAGGTATTCATGATGTAATAGTGTTAGAGAGTCCTTGAAATCTAGATTAATTATTAGTTGTGTGGACTTCTGAGAGTTTTTGATGTATTCATTTGCATTCACAAAGATGGCTTTTTAATTAAAGAGAGTTTTTGAACTTATACAAATGAGCCTTTTGCAAATGTCCCTAGAAACGTGAAAAGTGTTAAAAGTGAGAAGAATCGAAGTTTTCCTGAGACTTTACCTCCTGCTGCAAACGCTGAATGACCAAAAGCATCTGAAACTCCAGACCTCATGTCAGCAGCTCTAGCGGATCTCCAAGACCAAGTAAAATTATAAAAGCCTGTGTTTGTTCAAATACCACAGAAACGGTTCTGTACAAAAGAGCAATGTAAGAATATCTGATTTCCATTTCAGCTCCCACCACAGCATATGTTTCTACCTTTACCTGCATGCTTATTTTTTCCTCTTTAGAAATTAGATCCTCTTTCCCAAGGACTCCAGTGTTAAATGTTTCCTTATTGTAACTCTTGTGATCCCTTGTTGCCACCTCAGACTTCTGGTTTTTCTTTCTTTCTTTTCTTTGTTCGAGATCAAGAGAACAAACCGAAAGCTCTGAGTCTCCAGGTCTGTTTCACAGATTTATAAATGGTACCATATTTCCTGTATTACAGTCATTCAGTCCCTAATGCAGCCTAACATCTAATTTACAATTTTGACTGCTGCTACATATTGAATTTGAGCAGATGTCTTTACTGAGCTGTCCATAGTGATGCCTAAATCATTTTCCTCAGAGGTTCACAGTAAATTCGGATCCCAGAGGAGTGAATACTTAGTTTAATTTGTTTCTTCTAAAGTAAATTATTTTGTAAAGAAGTGGAATCTCATCTGGCAGAATACTGTCTGATTTCCTCATTTTTGTGAGATCTACCCAGAGCCACTCTGCCAAGGTTTGGGTGCCTAATTTCAGTTTCCAGCATGAGGATAACACCAGCCCCTTGGCACAGCTGTGGTTCTATTCCAGAACTGTGCCATGGTGAGACTGGGACCTTTAAACCTCCTCCATGGTCCTGCCTCCTCCACAGTTCCCACTCACACACAAAACTGCAACCCAGGTTTTCAGGTGTCTTTAACTGGGTCTGGTGATGACTTTTTGAAGTCTGTATCACCGACATCCTCTGATCTTCCCATGTCTGCTCTTGTTTAAGTCTTTGTAAGGGGGAATAAAACACATTTATTTGCATTTATTTCCTCCTATGCTTTTCCTGAAGATAAAGTAGTTCAGGGTGTCCACCACTGTGCCAGTGAAAGCACAGTAAAGGACACTCTCACACTTGCTAGGTTCAGCAGAAAGGAGGGGAAAGAGAGAGTTTATTTACATTTGACATGTTTTATAAGATTCTCAGTTCCACAAGGGATTGGAGGACATGTCACTTCCTCCTCAATCCCACTGGAGAAAAAGGCTGCTCATCAAACTTTCTCTTATCACAAAAGGAAAAACAGAAAAGATGGTTAAATAAACATTGGCCATTATTTACATGAAAGTGTGTGAAAACTCTCTGACTCCAAGGTTATAACAGAAGGCTTAGCAAAAAACAGGACAACACACCATTATCTTCAGAGCTTTTTTTTGTATGTTGAAACTGGCCATTATAACTAGATACCTGGCCAAATACTATATCCACCCAGAGCACATCTATTTCATATTTCTTTTCCAGAAGAATTAATGTTTGATCTAAATTTCCCTAAAACCAAGTAAATATTTGACCAGATCATGGCTATTTTTTATTTTTACTGTTGTTCATGCCTCCTGTTTTCAGGTCCTTTGTCTCTGGTGTTGTCTAAACTTGGTGACATGTTCAAGGTACAGGGTAATGTAGGTATTAATCTTTCAATTTGTTGGAAAATAACATTAAATGCTATTCTGGTTCCCACTCCCCTTCTATGTTTATTCATGTTTTCATTTTTGAAAGTGCTCTTTTTCTGTTATGAAGCACTCAAATAATTAATTTCAGCCTCTGGTTACTTGTTTTTCCAATTTCTTGCAGTTCTCAGACACGGAACCATATATTCCCACCTTCCAGAAACTTTTCCTTCTTTGCTTCACTTGGCAAAAAGTTCAATTTTCAAATTATATTTTCTGTTGCTTGAATATACGTTTGTAACTTGAATTTTGATTGTTTCTTCCCTGGTAGCTTTCCTGCTCTGTAATTGTATTTGCCAGTGAAATACGAACACTATCCATGGTTCTGTCAGTATTTCCTTCAACACATTCCATGTTGATTTCCATCTCTACATTTTCCCTTTAGTATTTTTCTACAGAAATAAACAATGTATGTTTTCCTACCCTTTCACATGCATACATGTCTGGGTGTAAATTGCACACAAGACAAATTGTTGTGCTAATTGAGGTCTCATTCCATGTCCCAGCTCATATCCCACAGCAGAGGGGTTGTCCTGAGCAGCAGTGATGCCTTCTCCCAGCCACCCAGAAACAGAGACCAGACAGGAGTAAGGGAATAAAGGCAGGGATTTATTTGAAGGCCTTCAAGGCACACCCTGGGGAGCCAGAGGCTGCTTCCATCAAATGGACCCCAAGGTGGACCACAGGTCACGAGTTCTTGACACAGTTACAGGTTTGGTCCATTTGCATCTCAGCATAAATTCACCAATTAAAACTTCAGCTCTCTTCAATTTCTCCACCTCTCTCATGGTCCCAGTTTACACCTTTGGGCCTAGGCCAGCCCGAGTGTCCTTGAACAGCTCAGAGAGGCTTTGTTGTGTCTGTCTGGCCTAAGAGAGCAGCTCACGAGCTACAAGGAACTTCAGAGTTACACACTGGGCAGTGCAGGGTTTGAAAAATATAGAAATTAAAACCTAAGGCATCATCAGCAGCACCTCAGTCACCTTTCCCTGACCATCCTCCAAGGCCAGGCTCACCCAGCTGAGCCAGGACACCCAAAGGCATTTGTTCCTCACCAGATTTTGTGTTCTCCCTCCAGTGACTTCCAGTCACCTGCAGCACTGGAATTGCTCCTACTGCAGCTTCTGCTGCTGCTCTCAGCCTTGCTGGGAATTGGGAATTTTACCTGTGAGGTTTCTACACCAAGATCTGCATGAAGACCTTGAGACCCCCCTGAAGTTCTCTTTGAAAAACAAGAAGAAGGAAAACATGCACCTAAATGAATATTTAATAGCTGGGTAGTCAGGGCCCAGGGGATGAGACCCAGAGGTTCAAGTTGCAATTATGTCTGCTTTTGAGGAGCACCTTGAGCCTGAACTTCTGACAGCTGGGTGAAAGGTGCAGTCAACTGACTTGTGGAGTCTGTCTTGAAAATGCTTCTCTTTTTTTTTGGAATAAAAATAAAGATTATTATTACAAAATAAGAGTGAGTTAATGATCACTGGTGCCATCACTAATTTATCTCTCTCACTTTCTCTGGAAGTTTTATGCAAATTGATATTTTTCTGCGAAAGGTTTTGTTTTCTCCACTGAAGGCTAAAGTGGGAATATTAGAGAGTCTAAAAATTCCCCAACCCATGCAATTCCATTGAGCCATCTTCTTTTAACCTTCATAGGTGAATATCTGCACTTATCTGCAGAAAATATTTTGCTTTCCTGTTGGGTTGCAGACATTTACCCATCCCTGACTTAAAATATAGATTTTACTCTTATACTTAGACCCACAGTTGGTGCTGAACCAAATTCCTTGATCTAGCACTTTTATTGTGTATAGAATTCATCTGGTTTTAACATTTCCTCAAATCTTTGGTTTAAATAAATCTTACCAAAATATTCATGGTCTTCCTTGAAGGCAGTCTGTTTTCATGTTGCTTAAAATGTAAACCATCCGTGCAATGTAAATGCAAACCTCCAGGCAATTCATTTTCTAATTTGTTTTCTCCCGCATTGGAAACACAAGAACATGTACTTCATTTACATCTATTATTACTATATTATAGATATTGTTATTATTATTAACATTATTATTATTATTTACTCTGGGGGTGCTATGTACCCTCAGGCAGATACATTGTAAATTGAAACCAGATGTCCAACGAGCTGATGGCACAGAGATTTCCAAGCAGGACTGAAATCTTTTCCTAAAATTCACAGCGCTGCAGACAAACTCACGCGGGTCTGTGTGACAAACGGGGAACAGATCATGGCAAGCCTGAAATAATGTCACACATCACCTCGTGTTTACACAAAACTCCCACTTTTCACAGTTTTAAGTTCGCTTTTCAAACACCGAGTGAAAAAATAACACAACAATTAGGGAAAATAAGAGGGTACAGTAAGGTTAGAAAATAGGGAAGGTACATTCGGAAGCCATTAACAACCCAATGCTGCTAACTAAAGCTAGCTTTAAGATAGTCCCTCCTGGGAGGATACTTCAAAGATCCTCAAATAAAAAAGGCAATTTATTGGCTAAGCGATCTTCTTAGAGGCCCCAAATTTCCTACCCAGCCCATTTGTTTTCCATTCCTCTTAAAGTTTTAAGTCACCTTCGCAATTGCTCGAGATCTTTAAGGAATTTTTTTTTTCTAGAAATTACACTAATTGGCCTATTTTTACTCCCCTCTCTTCGCCCTCAAAGACTACGAAGCTTGGTGCCTAAAAATAAGTCGGAGTGAGCCGAAATCTGCGCTCTCCAGGTGGTTATCAGCCATAAGAGATAAGCTCCCTTTCAGCGCCGTACCTGCGCTCTCCTGCTCGGGAGGTTTAACCCTTGCAGCGGAGCTGAGAGCAGCAGCACCCAAATGTAGGGCACCAACCCGCCCCTCCTGAGGCTATTTCCTACCCACACCGGGGTTGTGCTCTCTGTTATGAACAATTTTGGCTTTCTTGGGTCGGTAATGTGATGTAAAGTTATTAAGTTGTTAGAAGCGTTTGAATGTACGGGAAGCGGGGCTGGGGTTTCTTATTTTTAGATAATAAAGCAGCAGAGACTCCCTGAGTTGATAAGAAACAACAGAAGCATCCCAAGACAACGTCCAGGACAATCAGCCCACAATGGGCCATCAAAAAGCTGAACAGGAGTAAATGACTGTCCTCCAAGAGCAAGCATCTGGACTCGGGGTTGGACAACATCTCTCTGGGGAGATAAAGGGACTGCATTTATTTTTGGGAGGGGGGCTTTTTCGGGGATGGCCAGGGAGCAGGGAGGGGGTTGCCCTGGTTTTTGCTAAAGGCTTCTGTTTTAAACTTGGAGTCAGATTTTTTCTCACAGTTTCGTGTAAATAATAGCCAATGTTTACTTAACGGTATTTTCTGGTTTTCATTCCTTTTGTGATAAGAGAACTTTGATGAGCAACTTTTTTTTTCAGTGGGATTGAGAAGGAAGTGACATGTCCTCCAATCCCTTGTGGAGTTGAGAAATGTATAAGACGTGAGATATGTAATTAATAAAAAGTCTTTCCCCTCCTTTTTGCTGAACCTGGCAGGTGTGAGAGCATCTTTATCGTGTTTTCCCAGACACAAGGGGGGGTTTGGTGCTGTGTGTGGATGGGTTTATTTCGGGGGGAGTTTCTTCCGTGCGGGGCGTGGAGGGCTGGGGGAACGTCGGGTGTAGGAGGGAGTTTTTTGCCTGGGTTTGCCACGTTAGACCCCAGATTGCCCAGGAGTCTCTGGTTTTCAGCTGCAATTTGGAATAAACGAGTTAACCTTTCCACAGAGGTTTCCGACTCCGTTGATAACACTCTCCCCTCAGCCCCCGTGACTTCCACAGTCAGAAGAGTTGCTGCGGATTGAGGAAGAACTGAACCAATCCCCCTAAAATCCCATCTAACACCTGAAAACTGGCCTTTTTTTTGTTTGTTTCCATTACAAACAAAGTCCCTGAAAGTGCAGAGTCCAGAAAGACAGACCTCTAACCACGAAGGGATGTGCAATCCCGACAAGCTGTTCTCACGTGCCTCTCCAAACGATGATTTAATTTTCCGCAGCACTCAAAAATACTGTGGCCAGTACTTTGCCCTGGAAGGAATGTGGCAAATTACATCGTGTAAAGGCAAGGGACTGTCCCCACAGCCCCGTGCTCGGACATGCAGAGATACCCAAAGCAGCCAATGTTCCTGGTGAGCTGCAGTGATTCCCTGCAGAGCTCTGCTCCCCTGCAAGAGTCACAGCCTGTGCTAACGGGGCTGTGCTGATTTTCTGCCTTCCCTAAGTGGCCTTGCACATGTAGGAGACAAAAAAAGAGCATAATCTCCAAGCTCTCCAGCTGGCAAGGAGGTGAGAAGCTATACCCAGTAAGAAAAATGAAGTGTGTGCCTAGTATTAAATCTGTGAATCTCACTGAGTTTGCATGTGTTAAATGGTGACATTTTTACAGGACCATAGAGCACTCGTAGAAGCTGAAAGCTCTCAGCATAAACACAGACTCCTGTTATTCGTGGGACTCATTTGCCCATATTTGTTAGAACAGAAAATGAAGAAAAATGTTAATTGAACTGTTTGAAATTGCTGTTTAACACTACAAGCTGCCAGGACATGCAAACAGGCTAAACTTAAATCATGTGCGCTGTTCCAAGTTGAAAATATACACAAATATCTGAGAGATGTAAATGTAAATCAGGATATTAGGGCAATATTTTACTTTTGGATATTTTAGGTAGAGGCTGCCATTGACAGGGAATAAAGAGTTCACCACCTGCCTTTCACCTATATAACACTGTTTTTATTCTTATCAGATCCTTCTCATGAGCAGGGAGGAACGAGTTATTAAAATATCCAACCAGTATTTTCAACAGGTACCTGTCAAAAAAGGGATTTACACATGAAAGTTGCAGAGCTATGGCAGACAGAAGAGGCCACAAAGTGTTGAATCTTCTGTGGATTAAGCCCAATTTATTTCCCAGATATCAAAAGCCACTTTCTGGCTTTTCTGTGCAATGTCTGTAACCTTTTTTATTTGTACATTCATGAACTGCTGGAGCCCTCTGTGCCTCCTGATTCCTGCATCTCAGGGCCATAGGGTCTGGCAGAGCCCCACACAGGTTGGGAATGCCCCAGAGCCAGAAAATTCAGCCCCACTTGACATCTTTTAGCCTAAATTCCACAACCTATCTCCTCCTGCAGGTGACTGAGGAGGAGGGGAACAAAGCAGGATCAGAACCATCGTGGTGTCTCCTAGTACCTGTCTACGAAGGAGAATTTAAATGACATTTCAAATGAAGAAGAAAAAGATCCCACTTGTCTAGTTTGTGCTGAACACTTTTCCCCGTGCTCTTCCTCATGTTTAATTTTTAGTCATTTGCACTCTGATAGAGATCAAAGACTTCTGTCAAAACACAGTTTGCACTGAAGTAGGTATTTTGCAAACATACAGGGAGATACTTTTCTCCCCCGGTGTATCAAAATTTAAAACTAGTCTGAAAGGACTTGTGAAAGGAATGATTTCTACAGACTTCTGCCTCTTGATTGCTTAAATTTTTAATAGAATTATAGTAAAATAGTCTATTTTCATTTTATGTGTCTATAAAGTGCACCTTATAACCCTTGACTTGCAGACATTTAGCAGAAACAAGCAAACACAGGAATGATAATTCATAAACTGTTACAGAAATAGTCAGTGAGCAGGTTCAAAAGATCTGAGCTGACATTACATGATAAGGTGCTATTTTCCTGCTAGAAGGTATTTTATGTCAGAGAAACATTCAGTGGACTTTTATAATTTTATCTGAATGAAGTAAGAAAATAAATTTCAGGTTTTTTAGGAAAACAGGTGAAAACTCCACAACAAATACATGTAAGAAAGGAGGAACAACTTAAAGCACTCAGGAGCAGACTATATCTCTTTATCATTTTATCTACATGAAGGGAAGACCACTTGTAAGTTGACAGCAAGGAATTGTAACCTCAGGAGAAGGGAATCTCTCTTCCCCCAACCAAAGAGAAATATAATCTAATATACTAGCATTTCAACTCTCCCTGTTTTCTAAACAAGTTCAGGTGCTTCCTGTGTGTGTTTTTAATAAGGAAAAGATAAATCTAATAGGTAAATTTCAAGATCAGATCAACTGTTTCTTTCCAAGCTAAAAGGAGGACATATTTCTGTTAGAACAGCCATCTGTAACACCAAGAAAATATTTGAGAGATGCTGTGTGTCCATTTACCAAAACCAAACAAGCACATGACCAACGGGACCGTGATCTTGCTAAAAGATTTTTCTGTCCAAATTACTCTTCTGTTTGCAGCTCAGGTCACCCTCGAGCTGTTTCCTCTCAGCTTCTGAGAGACACTGCCTCAAACCTCCACCTTTGGAGAGGCCCACGGGTCACAGCAAGATTCTGTGTTTCTTCTCATGACCCTGAACTCAACCACCACTGCAAGGACAGCAAGGAGGATGTTCCCACAACTGCCACCACCAGCAGCTGGACACTGCCCTGGCACAGCCATGAGCAACAGCACACGGGGCATCCCCACAGCCCTCATCCCCCAGAAACCACCACATCTACATCCTTATTCTGGCCACTCCTCAAAAGCTCACACTTCCCCTGGCAAGCACGTTTGCCACTCCAAATCTGTTTTCCCACAGGACATTTTGCTTTATCGTAACAAGCTATTAACATTTTCTGGACTGCCACGTTTTGTCCAGGATCTTTTATGCAGGCTGGGGAAAAGACCCTTCACCTTTCATTTCATATTCTTATTTCTCTGTCTGCAAATATCGCCCAGGAGAATGTTGCTTTTATTTTTGCTGTATATTTTTGTCTTGGCCTTTTGTACTCAACAAATTGCTGCCCCCTCCCCATGCCACCTGTTCTCACCTCTGGCCAGCGCTTTCTTTAGTTTTTAATTACCATTTCACTTACCTGTTATGACTCTATGCAGAATCACTGGCACTAGAAAACACGCTGCACGTTGCTCTCCTGTCATTGAGATGCTGGCTAGACTGGTTGTTGTCTTGGCCACGGGGACAGGATTCCACTCAGAGACCCTAAGCAATTATCTTTCTTCTTCCCCTTGGAGGCTGGAACATAGTATTGGTAATTAAATTCATACTTCTGTTTGTTGTGGGTTTTTTCCTGTATGTTCCCATTTCCCAGAAACCTTAGGCAAAGGATTTTCTGCCAGGATGAGGAAGAAGAATCTGAGGCTGATTTGGCTTAACTCTGGAATACAATCTGAATTCAACAGCTACATGGTGAATCATTATGTATTTTGTATTTTTTATTAAAAAAAAACCTGCCCTAGATGTTTTGCTGAGCAGTTGAGAACTTATTAGGTCATGTTCACAATTTGCTACACCAGAACCTGCCTGGAATGCATTTTTTTCAGGGTAAGATACTCAAAGGCTAAGAATGAACTCTGGGCTGAAAGCAGCAAGAAGTGGCCAGGGGAAAGGGAAATCCCTTGGGGTGGGTCTCTTTGGCTGGAATCACTGGCTCTGCTTTCCAGCCAGCCAGCCAGGCACTCCTCTCTCTTTTGCATTTCTGGGCCTTGTTTGCTGCCACACACTACAAACCCCAAGCAAAGAAATCTCTCTCAATATTTTCAGGCCGTGCTCTGGTGCTGTGAGCTGCCAATCCCTGTCCGAGCTCTCAGCTGCACAGGCCCTCCTCTCCCTGCCAGGCCCCTTCCTTCCATACAGACCTGCCACCTCCCTCCACCACTTCCCAATTTGTTTGTCTCCAAAGCCATTCATTATTTCCCCATCTCATTTCACTGCAGAGGTCCCATCCAAGCCCCATTGAAACGTTTCCATCAGCTTCAATGGGATTTGAATCAGGCCCAACAGCTTTGTGTCTTTCAGGCATCCTTAGCTGCCTCTGGGTCAATATTTCTTTTTTGTGAGGCCCTTTTTTCCCTCTCCTTTTTATTCAGCAGTGGAATATGCTATGGGACCTCCTCTCTCCTGCATGGCCCACACATTTTGGCAAAGATATCTGAGGGCCAGCGAGATAGAGGAGCTGGAAGAAGGTGCAGGAATTGCAGTGCTTGAACCTTGGCGGAAGGTAGAGCCACCTTTCAAAAGGTTTGATATTTTCAATTTACTTTTAGGACAGCTCTCATATTTGGCAATATTTCTTGGGTTTTGCCACAGTTTTGTGGAAATTAAACAATTATCAGCTGCACAGGAGATGCAAACCTGCATCTCCCAAATATTTTCTTGGTGTTACAAATGGCTGTCCTAACAAAAATATGTCCTCCTTTTAGCTTAGAAAGAAACGGTTGATTTGATCTTGAAATTTACCTATTGGATTTATCTTTTCCTTATTAAAAATAGACAAATGGTGCATTAGGCTGCTGCTAAAGGATGAAAGTTTCACAGGTATGCTGTGGAAGAGGACAGCCTTGGACAGTGTGCACCTTCACTGAAATCAAAAGCACTCTGGAGATTTACAGCAGATAAGTATTTGTCCCCAGAAATACAAACCCAAACAAATAAATAAATAAACAAAATATGATTCAGACCTTTGAAAAAACAAACCCCAGCTGCAGTCATGGGTGCAGTTAAAATTTCAGCTCACAATATTTTTTTTCCTGAATTACACATAAGATTGTTACATCTCTTTCAGCGAAGTAAAACTCCAGATGCAGGAGCTGTTTTTGGCCTGCCTCCATAAAGGATTTTCACTTCTGCTAAGTGCCTTTTTCCTACCACAGACATTTTCCCCGCACGTGGAAGACTTATCTACCTTTCAAGCATTCTCTGCTGCTACAGCTGTTTGTTTGTTTATAGCAAGATATTCTGTTAATGGCAGCCTAAAGCCTTTAAAGTGCTCATCTTTGGCACAATCATTTCCCCCTACCTGCTGTGTTGCCAGCCTTGTGCATTGTTCAGGTCCGAGCCTGTGTCCCAGCCCTCTGCAGGTAGGGATGAGCTGCTTTTTTGGGAGAGCTGGGTGTGCTTGTACCCTGAGCAGCGAGGAGAGCGCATCCCAGAGCAAACTTCACCCCTTCTTTCTCTTTCAGAGAAAAAGCAGTGCTTTTCCTCTGCTCTGAGAGGTGGAGCTGGTATTTTCCCGTGGCAGAGCCGCTGGTAATTTGAAGTTTTAATTTCACCATTCCTGCAAATACTGGGATTGTCTGGGATCCAGTGAACACCCTCCGAGCGTGTGACTGCTCCAAGCCCCATTGAAACCAGCAGGAGTCTTTCTGAACTATTGAATTGCAGACTTTCCTCGGGCTTGTGTACAACGCCACAGACTTAATTACCATGTTCCTGGCTGGGATAAATATGCAAATGGACTTTTCAGCTGCAGGGCCTTAAAATACAGGTTGGACACATGGCAAATAATGACTTGATTTGGGCTATATGCAAACATTTGCCAGCCAAAGGCCTCCTCCTATTCCCATGGAAGCAAAAGGCACAATTATTACCAGCTCCAGGGAAAGCACGACTCGGATGCCTTCTTTAAATAGTGGCCCACACTCCCAAGCAGCTCTAATCTGTCAGCAGCCTTTCCTCAGCCTTCCCTTCTTCTTCTCCCTCTGATCTAGAGGTGATAAGAAAATGTTCCCAACACAGATTTTATCATACATGTTTGAGATTTTTGCACCTGCAGGTTTCACAGCTGTGGGGCAGGCATCTTGTTGCAGAAGCAGCTCCAGCTACAGTCAACACATGGGTTGTTTTCACAAAGAAGTGGGAGCCTTTCCCCAGAAGGAGGAAATCAGCATCTTAAATTTACCAACACAACCACTGTCCTCAGCAGCCACTGCACGATACCACCACATGCTCTCTGTTAAGGTGCTGAGCACGAATTCAGGCTCTCTCAAATCATTAAAGCTTATTTGTACGGCCGATGGTGAAGGGTAAGAGAAGATCCAGCCCCACAAAGCTTGGCTTGCTGACTCAGCTCCATGGCCAGCTGTGAGCAGACTTTGTTAAATCAGCTTCTGTTACGGGATAAAAACATCTGCTGGAAACCTGATGTCCCTAATAACTCACAATTCCCAAACTGTATTTATTGGCATTCATAGTCTATTTTTGACTTTTTTTTCCTATCAAAGCGCTGCAATCAATAAAGCATCATTTCAGTCATATGCTTTTGGGAAGGCTCGTGTCCAGAGACAAAAACCCTGACTGCACAAGGGGCTCAGTGCAGTATTTTTCAACAGTGCAAGAAAGCCTGGAGTGTGTGCTAGGAATGGCTCCACACCATCTTCTCCTGAGGGGCACCACAGCACAGAGAGGAACGGTGAAACAGCAGGAGGATTTAGGATAAAAGGCCATTCCTTTACTGCTGCCGTGGAGGTTTTGCTGGGATGTGATGAAGGACAGCTGGAGGGGTGGCAGCGAGAGGTGAGTGACAGGAATTTCTGGGGATCACACTTATCTGGAGGAAGGCACTGGATGAGCAGTGTCTGCCAGCTTGTCACCAAGAGCTCTGCAGTGTTCTGGGCCAAGACTCAAGACAGAATATTTGAATTCACTCAGGATTACCATGTTATAATAAACTGTATAAGGTAGAGACCTGTGGTTCTAAATGTCCAATTTTGTGCTGGTGCTTTGTATCTTATTCTTCTGTGTGCCTGCAATCAAACACTGAGCTTTCCTTTGGTAGAGAAGTACTTGGATAATCGAATATGAAACCAATAATACCATTTTTTTTCACGTGAAGTGAAATACTGTGAGCCCCTTCTGACTAGAAAGTTGAAAAGGGCAGAGGTTTGATGGTGCTGCTCCACTCATGTCTGCGAATCAGCAGTTAAGGGATCACAATAAAATACAGAAAAATAAGTTATTTGTAAGCTGCCTCTTAAATTACTCCAATTTGTGACAGCAGAGACATCTAAAGTAGAGGTTTGAAAACATGAGAGCAACAGTATTACAGCAACCATGCAGTGTGCATTCCAAAGAAATGACAAAGCCTTGCTGCAGTATTTGACACCACAAAAATACCCTGGGAAAGGAGAAAGGTTCAGTGGGCAGAGCAACAGACAATATGAAGGGATCCAGAAAAGCAACCAACTGATCTCTATTAATTTCATTTTTTATCCCCCTCCACATATTTATGCCAAAGCAGCTCACAGCTGTAATCAGACAAAAAGAGGTGTTGATAAACAGAGGCTGATAGCAAACAAGGGAAAATAATATATTAGACATATATAGAGATAAAAGGGAGTCAGCAAGTGTAGAGTAATAATGTGTGTGTTTACGTGTGTGTCAGTGTGAATGCATCTGTAAGTGTGCAGACGAGTATGTGTTTGGGCAGTGGCTGAAAGCATTGAAAAATAAATCTATTATTGCCTCTTTAATATTATATTTGTAAAAAAAAAATCAATCATGGCTGTACCTAAGTACTTGGATTGTTAATTCAGAATCTAAAAACCACAGTATCCATAAAAATGTAACATTTTCCTTGACAATACTGTTGAGAATTAATTGATATTTGTGGAAGAAAAGAGTTTTAGATGATCGTAGGAGAATCCTGTCATTTATATCCAGTCAATGAGAGGACAAGGAGAGGAAAGCTCAAGGTAGCTAGTGCTGGTGAAAGTTTGTTTTATTTTTGTGAAGTTGTTGAGAACCGTACAGGGTGCCTGCCATGCATTAACCTGTTTGGATGAAGATTCACAGCAGGTTGCTCTGGTATATTGGTGTCCTCTGCAAATCATCCGGACAGCTGGGACCATGAAATTTACCCAGATCCAAGAAAAGCTGACCCTCACCAAACCTCAGTGCCCTCTAAGGCCATATGTGCAGACCACTTCACATTTTGCACTTGTTTTGCCACTGTGGAATGACAAAAATGCTCTTGTCAAGTGGACATGAGATTTTCAGGTCCTTCCACACAGAAAACATGTCAGCAAAACTTGTCAGATGTTTTTTAACTACAGCATTATAGACACATTTTCCCTTTTAGTGTCATCTTCTGTACCGTGAAATAAATAAATAAAGAAAAGACAAAAGCCCGTTTGACTCAGTTTTGTGCTTCTGAACCAAGTATAATCCCATCAGTTTGGTTCCACCATTTGTAGTAAACTCTTCACTAATCTAAGACAGGTGCCCCAGGGTGTTAACATTTAGTCTCCTAGTAGAAAAGTGGGTGCAAAGTTAAACCACATGTTCTACTTATAAATAAGTGAGGTGTGATTAGGCAAAGTCTTTAAAACACGGGCTCAGACACACTCACAGATGCACACAGAGGAAAAGATGCTGACACTTCCAGGCTGTGCTGTGCAGTTCTGGTCTGGACTGAACTCTTGGCCAGGTGGGTCCCTCTGTAGAAATCCCAGGGGCAAAAGGTTATGTCGAGCTCATTACTGTGGACAGCTTTTAAAACAAAAGCGATAATATGGACATTCCTGGGATGATGTGTTCCATTAATATTTGCCCGCTGCTAGGCTGGGTGAAGAGCTTTGCTCATAGGAAAGCTTGCAGCTTTAATGTTAGAGAGTTATCTGTGCAAAAAGTAGATAAACATGTCCATTGAAAAATATATCCATTGAAAAATATGTGTAAAGCCGCTTTAATTTTTATGAGCACCCTCTGATCAGCTGAAGTTTACTTTATATTGATAGGAAGAAAAAGCTTAGAAAAAGTCCACCAACTGTCTAAAAATTGCTTTTAATCTCATTTTAGGTTGAGATGAATGCCTAAAACCTGAAGTGAGGGCTGCAAAATCCCAGCAATTCAAGAACTGTGCTCACCGTGTGCTCCTTTTTGTACAAAATGATTGTCAAAGGCTTCCAGTTCTGATTTCTGCTTTCTTTTCTCAAGAGGATCAAAGCTGTTATTGTGTGGGTGAGTTACAAAGCATTCAAGACTCCTGGCCAACGTGACACAGTGCAACAACATCCAGGAACCTGCTTCCAAAATACAGAGGGGACAGAAAACTCTTCTTGGGTTTGAATTAATTATTGAATATGGTCTGGCATTATCTGAAGACACAAAGCACAGGAAACATAATCAATTATTTCTGTAAGAATGCATTTGAGGCTCAAGTTGCAACTGTTTAGAAAGAGGTACGGAAAGAAGATTTTTTTTTAAAAAATTGAAAACAGTTATTGCAGTACTGCTGGTAGCTTTAAAGTCTGAACCATCATAGATCTAAATGTCTTCAAACGTTGGCAAAGGAGCAATGGAAAATTAACGATGCAGTATTTCAACAGAGATGTTCACATCATCCGTTATTTGAGGATCACAGCATTCCAGAGAAATGAGTAGCTTATCCCCATTTTACAGACAACCAGACAGGGAATTTCCGTGGCTCACCTACAACTGCTCAGGCTCGTGGTGACACTGCCGTGGGTAGAGCAGTTTAATATCTGCTTTCATGTCCACCTATCCACATTCTAGGCACACAAGGAACTATTGCAGCATATCCTAGGCTTTCCAGTGCTGAATTATTTACATCTGTGCTTCCAGCCTTGTTTCAGAATAAAGCTATTAAAATTTAAATGTTCCCTCACCCCACAAAATTGAGTACTAAAACCGTACTCTTTAGGTGTAAAGAGAAACTTCACTTATTTGTGAACTCAATACACATTCTTATAATGTCTTATTACAAAACAAGAGAGAGTTTGATCTAGGAAGGGAGATGAGGTTGTTTTTTATTGGTAGTGAATATAAATATCGTCTACGAATAACTAAGATATTAAAAAAGGAAGGTTTTAATGATAATATACCAGATGTAGAATACTAGTAATATGCTTATGGAAAGCTTTACAGATGATGTAGGAAGCAAAATAAGATTTTTAAACCAAATTGTGAAATGAAAATTGACTAAAACAGAACTTTTTCAGAATTGATTTTCACTGGAAATTGAAAACGCATTAGCTTTTGCTTCAAATCTGAGAAACACCTACTGGAAAGTTGAGCCATCTCATGAAATTCAAATGTAGTCATCACTACTTATCCATCCTCACTAAGTACACCTAAGACCTTGGAGCACAGGCACAGCTCTGCTTGCCAAAAGAAATATTTCTCCCTCCCTAAATGAGGAGAGTGCAGTGCTCTGCAGTTCAGATCATTGCCACCTCCCTCCACTGTGCTGAAAAGGAGCTGGAGTGGACCACGAGGCTCTGTAAGCGAGAGCAATTAATTCCAAGAGTGCAAACGAAGCCTAAACGAGACCTATGAAATATGGATCTATTACAGACGGGTGGGGTTTTTTTCAAGCGCAGTTTTGGATTTTCACCCCTCTCCTCCTCCTCCTCCTATCACATGTTGCTTGTTTTAGTGGTTGGCGGGAGGGAGGGGGAGAGGAACTGACAACATGTGTGCCTATCATCACCCTGACCACTGTGCTCGTACATCTAACTCGCTCCCCTTTGCTTTGTCTGCTTTCTGTCTTCATCCTGCTCCATCCTGTGAACACTCACGTGCCTGTGAGCTCTGCCTGCTCTGCCTTCAGCTGCTCTTGAGGGGAAAGCTGCAAACATGATGCTCTCCACGTGGAACCCTCTCTCTGTTTCCCTGAGGGACATCTGCCCCGCCAAAAGTCTGGTGCCAGAAGAACAGAGACACAAACAATCTTCTGTCTCCTCCATCAAACCCAGCAAACCAACAGCTCTTCCTTCTGGCACGTCAGTACGAGAGCTACCTCTCCTAGAGCTCAGGCTTGTTGGAGAGAGAGCAGAAGGAAAAGAGGAGAAAATATAAGAGAAAACAGGGTTGGATGACAGATTCTGCCTCTTGCACCTTTGTTTTCTATTGACAAAAAATGGGGTGGGGGAAATGTTAAAGTGACTGGTGCCTTTCCTGGGGATCAGGCTGCCAGCTGCCCAGGAGATACCCTCATCAAATCTTCTCTCACCTGTTGCCCTGGTTTTTGCTAAAGCCTTCTGTATAATCTTGGAGTCGGAATTCTTTCCCACACAGTTTCATGTAAATAATAGCCAATGTTTATTTAATGGTATTTTCTGTTTTGCATTCCTTTTGTGATAAGAGAACTTTGATGAGCATCTTTTTTCTCCAGTGGGATTGAGAAGGAAGTAACATGTTCTCCAATCCCTTGTGGAGTTCAGAATTGTATAAAAATGTGACATATGTAAATGAAGGGTCTTTCCCCTCCTTTCTGCTAAACCTGGCAAATGTGAGAGCGTCTTTATTGTGTTTTCCCAAACACACTCACCCTCATCCAATCTTCTCTCACCCTCATCCAATCTTCTCTCTCCTACCTTGGCCCCACGAGTGATGTGAGCTCCAGGGATTTTTGTTGCAAGCAAAATGCAACACAACTGTGTAACACCACACAACACGATGGATCCATGAAACAACACAGGAAATACTAAGATGAAAGTAATTATCTATTTCACTGAGGCTAAACTGACAGAGTCCTCCCTTGCATTCTAATTTGGTAAAAACCATCTGCTCGTACAGTCTGTACCAAGGTGCCCGTATTAAACGGGCCAAGGATCAGTAATGGGCAGCTCCTCTAGAAGTCACTCCTCTAAATGTACAATTAACACGTTCTGGGGATGTTTCCACTGAGCATGAAGAAGCCTTTTCTTAAGCAATGCTATTAACTGTTGGGATTACTGAAAAATTTCCAATTTATCTAGTTTGCGATTAAAAAAAGGGTGTTTACCTAAGTATTTAATCAAAATAAGTGAACACAAACGTGAGAAAAATGTTGGAAAAAAGAGAGGTGACCCAAAAGTTTTTGTTTTTAAAATTTTTATCCCAAAAACATATAACTACTGTTTCAGATGACCCTTAACAAACTGCTGGTTCTCTGCCCTGATTTTCCTTTCTTTTAATGGTATACAAATATTATCAAGGTGCACACCAGCACCTTCCAGGTGAGGAACTGCGAGATCTTTCCTGGTAAGTTCATTTAAGAATGGTGTAAATGGCCAGAGGTCTGGTTCACAATAGAGAACATAAGAATGTTTGTGCTACGTGGGGCTGGGTTTCTTAAATAACACACATTTAAGTAAATCTATCACAAGCTGTATGAACAGGAACAAAAGGCCTGGGTCACCAACAAAAAATCTCAAAGGATGCAGTGACTCTGAAAAAGTCTTCTAAGGAGTGGAAAATAATTAATTTTCCAGAATGTAAGCTGTATGTGTGGAAACACAGCTAAGATGTCAACATGGTTAGAGATAGAGAGGGTGAAAAGAGAGAGAGTTGGAATTACTCCACAGGGCAATCATCTGAGGACCCACCTCCACTGGAAACAATAAGGCAATTGTGGATGTCTACCTCCATGAGCTCCAAGAATTTTGCCACTGGAACCCTCAGGAGCTGAATTAAGTGCAGAGTGAACACACAGGACCATGGAGAATTTAGCAGAGAAGCAGAGAACTCATCATCCCAGCCATTCTTGAAATTAAACCACAAATATTTTATTACCTGAGAGACTGAAACTCAAGCATAACACACGCAGCCGTCCTGGCTGTGTACAAGCTTAGACAGGGAAACAAGGCTGGCTGAAGGGTTCAGCCAGAGAGGGATAACATTTACACCTGGTCAGCAAACTGCTGGCAGGTGTAGAGAAGAAACATGAGTTTATCTTTAAATGAAAAAAAAAAAAAATAGTCTGATGGGGACTGCCCTCATGTTTTTGAGGAACTCTCCTTATTGAGCTCAGGCTGAACTAGTCCAGCATTTTGACTTCCACAGCTGAAACCACAGGGTTCTGATGCCATAGCTGTTACATAAAGACCCCTTTCCCATAGCACTATAAATGCAAATGATTATAAAAGGATACTCAGCGAGGTTCAGTAATAATTCAAATCACAAATCCTTTTGCCATGCAACTCATATAATATGATATTTTTTATGGAAGCCCTTCTGCCCCTCCAGAAGGCATTAAATTGTTATTCATATTTCAGATTAAAAAATTCAGGAAGAGTATTAAAAGACAGACAGTGATAGCAAGATAGATTCGAGGCATGTGTATATGCCTCGTGCCTTCTATAGCAAGTGCTCCTGCTCTAGAAATATAAAAAGGAAGTCATCTGAACAGCATGAAAATGGATGTAAACATGGAATTAAAGAGATCAATCTCCAGAAGTACAATAGCATTTTTAAGGGAAGGGTGTGTAATTTGAACAAACACAGCTGAAGGCAAGAATTAGCACCATATGCATAATCACATAAATCAAGATAAATAAGATTGGTGGAATTACACATGCTGCTTGTTTGCTCTGAAGAACAGTGAAACAGATAAACAAGGATGTCTCAGGCTTAGCAGGAATTGCTATGCTGTGGCAGCCTTGGCAGGCTGCTGGTGCTTTTAAATGCATTATTAAAGAAAATAATCGTGGTACAAGGATCAGAGGTACTGAAACTTGGGCTACAGAGCTCCACTGATAGCCATCAGCATATGCAGGTGCAAGGGGTGACATGTTATTCTTAAACAGCTCATTCATTTTAAGTCTCAGTTCCTTTGCCACTGAATATGAAAGCAGCACACTGGAGAGAAAAAAAAAAACCTGTTAAGGTGTGCATTCCAGCTCTCCAACAAGCAGTCTTATTTTAAAAGCTTATTCATGTGGTTGTAAGGGTGGTGAAGCTTTGTTCTGGATCCTTCACTGGCATAAAGGAACGTGGTTTGATTTTTTTTTTTAATGTGCCGGTTAATTTATTCCTAAAAAAAGCATACTTTTATGCAGCTCTTGATCCTGATTTTGACCTAACAAACCCAGAAGCATTAGAAAAACCCAAAGTGAGATCAGTCATTAATATTAAAATGCAGAGTCCAGCAAATTCAGAAAGAAGCTGACATATTCAGAAATGATGCTCTGCCACTGAGGAGGAGCTGAGTCTCTCAGATAAAATGTGCTGGGGCTCTGAGCCGAAGCTGTGAGGATTGTGGTGCAGCAGGAGCAGGTCTGCAGAGAGCAGCACTTGGTTCTCAGTGAGCACCAGGTGATGGAGAGGTTTGTTTTTTACCATTTCTGTGAGCTGAACGTCCACCACCCCTGGGCTGTAACTGCAATGAGTGACTGCGGTCTTCCAGCTTAGCTCCTCCCAGCAGAATTCCATTTTGTGTCCTCAGGACTGCTCCAGGCACCTGAAGGAGCTGAGGGCAACCAGATTTGCTTCCAGCACGTGCTCTGGGAATGCTGAAGAGAGGAGCAGTCCTGTCAGCATGCAGAACCACAAACCAGAAAACAAGCTCTGCAAGGCTTTTTTTGAAGTTCCGGATGAATTTCTTTCACTTGGAAGTGATGGGTAATGGACAATTGGAAAGATTGGGACCATCTAAGTGGGAATGTTATAATAACATCTCTTCCACTTGGCTAATGAGAAAAAACATATGAAAAGATGTGTAAAGCATAAGAGTTATGGGCAAAACACTGTTGACACTGATAAATCTGAACTGATTTGGCTCTGGTTAGGTCTCCTCCAGCTGTCACAGAACAGCTGCTCTTCAGCATGACTGTGTTTTCTACTTTTTTTCAAATGTAATACCATCAGCTTAGAAATTCTTTCATTATTCCAGAAAAACACAGGTTTCACATTCATTAACTAAATTTCTGGCACTTTTTAGGGCTACAGTTGACTCTTCAGAAGGAACTGCCTACAGCATTATTGCAACTGCATTACTGTTTAATACTTGCAAGAAATATTGCACCCTGGTGTCTTTGATAGGAATCAATACATTGTTCCTGAAAAGCTAAATCAAGAAACTGCACTTTTGTCACCTCTAGCATTTTTCAGAGGTCAGTTGCTTCAGGCAGCAGTGCAAGAGCCTCCTTGCAGCTCTGGGCTGGGGTTGGCACAGCGGATCTCCCTCCGTGTCTCACTTCCCCTGCAATTGTCAGAAATAGAAAGAAAAAAGGAAAGAAAAGACGCAGGAGTGCAGAGATAAGAGGCAGAGCTCAGCTTTTCTTTGATCTCCTTCTCTGTTGCAGGCAGAGGAGATCAAAGACAAGAGGCATAACAGAAAGCACGTGAGACAGGCCTGCCTGTAAGAGGCTGTCACTCGGGGTGCCGTGGCTCTGGCTTTGGGAGGATGGCTGCTTGGGAACACAACAGCTCCAAGAGTGGAAGGTGCAGCAGCCTGGGCAGAGGGCAGGGGGTTTATTTTCACCCAGGGAGCACGGGGAGTGCAGCAGCCTTTCCTCCAGCCAACCTGTTCTAGGTTTGGTCCATTTGCATCTCAGCATAAATTCACCAATTAAAACTTCAGCTCTCTTCAATTTCTCCACCTCTTTCATGGTCCCAGTTTACACCTTTGGGCCTAGGCCAGCCCGAGTGTCCTTGAACAGCTCAGAGAGGCTTTGTTGTGTCTGTCTGGCCTAAGAGAGCAGCTACCGAGCTACAAGGAACTTCAGAGTTACACACTGGGCAGTACAGGATTTGAAAAAGATAGAAATTAAAACCTAAGGCATCAAATCGTGCAGCTCATGGGGCGGGCACCAGGAGCGAGCACGACTTTTGCTGCGCCACCGTGGTGGAGTTAGGCTCGGTTTAAATGAGTTTAATTCAGCCAGGCCCACTCTTGGAAGGTCTTTCTGGAATGGAAATATCCCTCCCTTGTACTGGAAAAGCAAATTGTGGCAACAAAACTGTTGAAGCTACAACTTTTCTCTGGCTTGCCAAACAAAGTGGGGTGGAAATGGCAATAGGGTGTTTTTGCCAGTTTACCTGCAATGTAAAAATTCCCTGGTGAATCGAAAGCTTTTGCTTGTGCCAGCCACAGATCACACCTCATTCTACCCTTGAACGACACAATTATGCCAGAAAAGTCTGCTGTGCGGGCTTAAGAGGGAAAATGTGGTTCCATTTTATCACATTGGAGTTTTCTCATTAAACTTATTTGGACTGGGATTAGGCTATTAGAGAAAATTTAACCCCAAATGATTGGAATGGAGAGAAAACCAAATTAAAATATTCTCATATGTTACAAAGGAAACAGCCCCCAAAGAAATTATAGAAAATATAAAAATGTATAGGTTTATAGGGGGAAAGAGGTAAAATGAATGAAGAATTCAATACGTTGTCCTAGTCAAAATAGCACAACCTGAAACAAAAAAAAAAGGAAAAAAAGAAAAAAAAAATTAAAAATATTTGAAGTACTTTTTATACTCAAATAATGCCTCTTCTATTGTGAGGACCTGCACTATTCATGTATAATAATCCACAAATTAGAGTTAATAGGCTTGTTTTAAGGTTGTACAACTTAGATTTTCACAGGAGACTGTTGCTACATACAAATAAGATTCAAGGTGAAAATGATGTCGCTGTACCTGAGTTAAATATTTATGTGGAGTTATATTGAATATGTAAGTAATCAATATGGGCTTTCTTTGCGTGCCTGCCTCTTAAGTGTTTGTATGACTTCAGAATCCTTGGTTATTTAGTAACTTTTGCTATTAATTGAATTAGCTCTTTTTAACTCCTTTTGTTTCCCCTCAAACTTTACTTTGCCTTGAATTTCCCAGCTTTTGGAAGATGCTGAGCGCTCTTTAGCACTGGTGATGCACTGTTGATAGAAAGGGGATAAAAAAACCTCAGCCAGTTCTGTAGGCACAGACTGCCTGCAGTTGGGGTGGCAGAGCACCCTGGCAGCAGCCAGGAGGCCCCAGGGGATGGCTCCACCAGGCATTTATTGCTTTACTTGTGCCTCCTCAATCCCCATCATCTAGAGCTCTCACTCTCCTCCTTCTTTCCATGTCTCTCTGTTTTCTTTGGATAACTCCTCTTTTCCTTCCTTCACTTTCCTTGCTGTGTCTGGGAAAACACAATAAAGATGCTCTCACACTTGCCAGGTTCAGCAGAAAGGAGGGGAAAGACCCTTTTTATTTACATTTGTCACATCTTATACAATTCTCAGCTCCACAAGGGATTGGAGGACATGTCACTTCCTTCTCAATACCACTGGTGAAAAAGGATGCTCATTAAAGTTCTCTTATCACAAAAGGAATGAAAAACAGAAAATACCATTAAGTAAACATTGGCCATTATTTACATGAAACGCAGTGAGAAAGAATTCTGACTCCAAGTTTAAAACAGGAGGTTTTAGCAAAAACCAGGGCAACACTTTGCTCCTTCTCAGCTCTTCATCCTTTCTTGTTTCCAGCCTGTTTTTATCTCACACCTTCTTGAGGTTTTCCCACAACTGCTCCCATCTTCTTGCACTTCGCTGACCTCACTCAGCTTCACTCTTTCTTCCAGAATTTGGGATTTGGACTATTTATAATTCAACAATCTTCTCTTAGCGATGCGTGGAATTATTCATTACACTCTCCCATCAATTCCCAAATTATTTTCATTAGTATTCTTCGGTTACTCAGCCTAGACTGGACCAGAATGATAGATTTACCTCGAGGGTGGGAAAGGAAGGACCTCCCTGCACATTCCCACTCTTACCCTCCTGTGCTCCTGCCTTTTATCTTTATCTCACCCTTTGCCTTTACTCCTGTTTTGTTATCCTCATGTTAAGGCAACAGAGATCCAACCCCCCTTGTCTCCCATCCAGCTTTTTCTGTGTTGCCAGTGCTGCTTTCCTGTGTTTGGCCACCAGACCTCTGGCACATGTATGTTGGGCTCTCAGGTATCCTGTGCTGCTCTTGGACTTCAGAGTGCTTCATATTTTTGACAAATCAGTCCCATAATGTAAGGAATTGGACATGCAGCTGAAGCATCCTCTGGCTGGACAAGTTAATCCTTAATACTATAGAAATGAAATATACCGTGAACTCAGATAACATATTGGTCAAAAAGAATAAAAACCCCCCAGAGCTGGAAAGAAATAAATCCAAGCAGTTGAAGCCTTGTGTATTATGGAGCTGTTTAGACACTGTGTTGATTTTTCAAAGAGTATAAACTAGCAGCCCTTTTGGCTTTGAAACGTTTTAAGTAGCTTTTTATATGACAGTACCATGAGATATTCATTTGTCTGCGGCAGGCTGAAGGAAGGAACGACTGGATCTCCCAGACAGGAAGATATAAACAGACCTTGAAGAGGTCAGATGAATTCATGTTTCATAAGAGCCTGCAGGGAGCTGTTGCAGAGAGGTTAAAGCTGGTTAAGCATTTTCCCCCATGGATCCAGAAGCAGAAGGTTAAACCTCACTCTGGACCCGTGTCAAAGGTTTTGCTAATCAACCCAGATTTAAATGGTCATTTAGAACTTGAGGCCAAGCAGGTGGACAGTGCTAACTGTACCACTGCTTGCATGCTACCTTTGCCTTAAGGAGCCTGCTAGGTTTGTGTTGTGTCACTGAAAAGACAAAATCAGCTCTGAAGCATCCGTTTCATTATCCAGGCCTCCACGGGGTTGCTGTGCTTGGGGTCTCAGCAAAGCAGAGGAGGTGCAATGCTTTAGAGCCTAATAATCGATATTTCTCCCGGCTGGGGAGCATTTCCCTGGTGCGTATTTTAATAATTCCGGTTTGGTGAGTGATGAAATAATAGATTTTTTTCTGGAATTTATTGTAGGTTGGAAGAGGAAGGCCGGTCAACAGTCAGACTGCCAATACTCGTAACAAATCAAATCCACATTTGGGCTTAACGTTGTAAAATATTTGGGAATACTATTTTTCTGCCTCTTAACTCTAGAAGAGGTTTTTAGAGAGCAAAAGAAAACTAAATTATCTTATGATGCCAGCAAGCAATTGTAACAAATCTTGTCTTGCATAAATACACTTTCTGTTTTGCTTCCCAGGACTACTTCAGAGTTTTTCCAACACAGGGGCTTCATCTATGAAGCAGAAAATACAGACTATTTTGTGGTGGGAAACACGCTAAAGTCAAGCAGCTGTGGCAATTTAAGACTATTTTCCAACACAGTCATCTTGCTGCTGCATGTGCAGTTCAGCACATTTGACGATTTAAAGTTCCCTGCTCAACTGACTCTGCAATTTGTTTCCTTCTCAGCAGCAGCACGATGGGCTGGAAACCACCTACTGCAAAATATCCAGCACCAACCCGTACCAAGGGCTCAGGCTGGGAGAAGAAATTAATTCCTTCTCATGCAAATGCCTCCTGAAAGCCATAGGTCATCTAACCAAGCCTAGCAATTGTTACCATCACTTGATTTTTCACTTTGATATTGCATATGCAGCCCAAACTACTGGCAAGTTCAGGAGCTGTACAGTGGCTGATAAACTTGTAAATGTGTGCACCAAATTTGAAAAAAATTGAAAAAAAATTAGGTAGTTTCGTTGATACTTTCTCTGCATCTGCAGTCCTTATGTTTGTGTTAAAACTGGATTCCAGGCTAAAAGATGAGCATGAAAGGAAATAATTATAAATTATCTGCATAAAATCTGCAACAAATTACCTATAAAACTATAGCTATCTAAACAGGATGACATTTACTTTATAGGTTCATGACTTCCTTTCTTTAAAGTTAGCAAAGAAGAGAGCAAAGTAATTACAGTTCCCTTTTGATTGATTAAACATGACATATATGCTAATATGAAAGTAACTTCTGTCCTTTGTTACCCAAGCTTCTGGTTTAAAGCAATTTTGAAGATAACAGATATAATCTCACCAGTGCTGCCATTTCTAACGTATATGCCATGAAAGTAATTCCTCTGCCTTTTTTCTCCAGCAGAGAAAGCATATTTTATCCTTCATATTTCAAATTTTGGATACAGAAGTCAGACGATATTAGAGCCATAAATCCTCTGTTTCTTTGCCATTATATATCAGGAAAGCTCTGTGCCACCAGTGGAATAAATAATTCTGCCTTTTCACAAAGGTTGTCTGACTGATTTGAGGGAGATTATTTGACTGAATAAGTCTGATGGAATAGAGTCCAGCAGGAAAAAAAGAAACACCTGCTACGTTTCACGTGAAGGTACTGTGTGTTGGTAAGGACACAACAAAGGAAACTCTCACACCTGCTAGGTTTAGCAGAAAAAGGAAAAAGGAGAGACTTTATTTACCTTTCTCATACTTTATAGGGTTCTCAACTCCACAAGGGATTGGAGGACATGGCACTTCCTCCTCAATCTCACTGGAGAAAAAGGATGCTCATCAAACTATCTCTTACCACAAAAGGAATGAAAAACAGAAAAGACAGTTAAGTAAACATTGGCTGTTGTTTCCATGAAAGTGTGTGAAAATCTCTGACTCCAAATATGTAAATTATCAGAAGGCTGAGAAAAACCAGGGTGACAGTTCTGCACACAGGAGCAGTGTCCATCAGATCCAGCTTTGTGTAATTCTGGCTCAAGTATCAAGAGACTCTCATTGCAGTAGAGGTTTATGGAACTCAACCTCAGTCAAGTTTTTTTTGCCTCATAGTTTTATTAGTTTTGTTTATCCTCTAATTCCTTGCCTTGGTTCCTTTATGCTGTTGTTTCACTTTAATGTCAGCATAACACTTCTATTTATGGTGTGGGTTTATGCCCTCTTTGCCACCTCTACTGTAAAAGGCACAGATTCAGTTCCCCAAATTCTCTGAGGCTCTCCTTACAGGATGGATCCTCAGCTCTCTCATCATCTGCTTGTGCCCTTTCTCATTCTCTAGTTCCATTCTGCCTTTTCTGTAATTGTTGAAACCAAAACGCAGCATGAAATTCTAGCTGTGGTCACATTACTGTGAACAAAAATGAGCTTCAAACTCTCTGAACTTAGCAGAGACATCCCAAAAATACATTCACCAAAAGATGTGTTTTTCTTTTCCCAACACTGCATCATATTACACACTTAAATTAAACCCAGTGGACCAAATTCCTCTCTGGATTAAGTTTAGTAATGTCTGTGGAGTCCAGTGAGAGAGAATTTGGACCAATAGCTATTAAAATTTCCAGTTCCCTCCCTGAAGCAATGCTCTTTTACTGATATTAATATTCCCCTCCAGCTTATTAACTGCATGAAGAAACTTGGGAGGAAAATTGGTCCCAGTATTCAGTTTCCTGAAGCCTTCAAGCACACACACCTCTCTGGCAGAGGTCTCTCCCTGTTCTGTCCCACCCTCCCATTCCCCTGTCCCACCAAGGCGCCTGACATTCAGGTTAATTCTGGGGTTGCAGCCTGTGACTGCCACGGAGGGAAAGGGAATTCTCTGGGAATATTGGTTTTGGAGATGATGATCCTCGATGAATAGTAGAGCAAGGTGTCGGAGATTATTTTATGTCTTGGATCACGTGCAAGGTGTAACACGGACAAAATGTGCAGTGGGAGGGCAGCGTGGGCTGGGGGTGGATGAGAGGAAGGGAGGAAGAAGAGGGCTGCCTGTTGCCCTGGGTTTTGCTAAGGCTTCTGTTTTTAACCTTGGAGTCAGAATTCTTTCTCACACAGTTTCATGTAAATAATGGCCAATGTTTACTTAACGGTATTTTCTGTTTTTCATTCCCTTTGTGATAAGAGAACTTTGATGAGCATCCTTTTTCTCCAGTGGGATTGAGAAGGAAGTGACATGTCCTCCAACCCCTTGTGCAGTTGGGACGTGTATAAGAACGTGAGATATGTCAATAATAAAGATTATTCCCTCCTTTCTGCTGAGCCTGGCAGGTCTGAGAGCTTCTTTATTTTGTCATCCCAGACACAGCTGCCTGGATGGGGTGGGGAAGAGGGGGATTTCACAGGTCAGGAACTGGGCTTTGCTTCCAAAGAAACCGTAATGTGCACCTCCAGAAGTACAAATCCCAAGTTTGTTGCCCTGGGTTTTGCTAGAGCCCTCTGTTTTAACTTTGGAGTCAGAATTCTTTCTCACAGTTTCATGTAAATAATAGCCAATGTTTACTTAATGGTATTTTCTGTTTTTCATTCCTTTTGTGATAAGAGAACTTTGATGAGCATCCTTTTTCTCCAGTGGGATTGAGAAGGACGTGACATGTCCTCCAATCCCTTGTGGAGCTGAGAATTGTATAAGACGTGACATATGTAAATAAAGTTGCTCTTTCCCCTCCTTTCTGCTGAACTTAGCAGGTGTGAGAGCGTCTTTATTGTGTTTTCCCAGACACACAAGTTCTTATAAATTAGGTGAATCACTGGAAGAGTAATCACAGAACCAGAGAATATTCTGAGTTGGAAGGGATCCACAAGGATCATAAAATCCAGCTCTTAAGTGAATGACCCACACAGGGATCAAGCCCACAACCTTGGTGCTATTAACAGCATGCTCCAACCAGCTGAGGTAGCCTGCAATAAAATATTTTTGATTTTTAATGATATTTATAAATTTAAACAAACAGAGACCAGGCTTGAGCACATCCCTTCATGAGATATTTTGTACACACTGTCTTGGAGGTATCAGAGCAACTTGCAATGTTTTTGCCTAAAGGCAAGGACAGGGTACACCAGGGTTTTCTATTTGGTTCCTTCCTGCTGTATTTCTGTTTTTCTCGACTGGCTCTCAACTGGCACTGCAATGGTTTTGTGCTTGGTGTGTGACATCCGAGGGGCACAGCAAAGATGCAGCCTAAATTCATTGCCTGGAGAGCTGCAAACTGCTGAAAAAGGTTTCCAGGGAATAAAAGCTTGTGGCTTGAAGTCTAGTTACTGGGAAAGTAGAAAGGATGTTGATAATAAAATATGAAGAATGTGCTAGCAAAACCCCAGGAAAACCTATTTCAGTTTCCATCTTTTTCCTCTCATTTCCCAAAGTATAAGCACAAATAATGTAAAATAAATTAGTATTACCCAAACTACACTATTCACAGGGCGCTGTCTTAGATTAATAGATTTGACAACAAAGGGGGAAACTCCCATAAATAAGAAGAAAATTTTAAATTTCTTTTTGTAGATGACCTACCTTATATAATCCTTTCCATCTGTACCACTTAGAAATGGCACTGTGGTAATTGTGCCACAGAAATGCAGTGCTGGGTCCTCGACTTTTGTACAGTATTGTATCACCTCAGTTCTCTCTTGGCACAGTGCTAATTTACACTGGTTAAAGATCCAGACCAGAGCAGTTTTCAGGAGGAGATGACGGATTCATGAAGTCTAAGTGACTGAATACAGAAGTAATTCATTAGCTCCATGCTATATTTGAAAGCTTGACCAGAGTTGACTGCAAAGTACAGCATATGTAGGCTAAAAAAAAAAAAAAGAGAAATTAAAAGACAGAATAAAATTTAGGAAAACTCATAGCTAATTTGACTTGAGTTTAATAATAGATCTGCAACTTAATTTATTTTGGCTTGATTTGAAGTAATGCAAGAAGAAGAAATGGAAGAGCAACATTCCTGCACTGACCACGCAGTCAGGTTTTCTGGAAGAAATACACTGCAAACCAAGTTTGCATTTCTTATCTATTGTTCAGATTAACTGCTTCTGTCTCGTGTGCTGGTTTTAGCTAAGCTCATCTCTGCTGCAGAAAACACAGCTGCTTTCTGTGTTTCTATTTTGAGTTTAGCTATAGGTCCTTTTGACCCTTAATAATGTGGAGCAAGTCCTGCTGGAAAGTAAAATCCATGATGTGGGAGTTTTATGTTGATTCCAGTCCGGGGATATCTGAATGCTACAAGTCTCTGCTTTTCTGGTCTACATGTAAATTGATATTAGTGCTTTAAATACAAGGTCTTAATTACTACATAACTACCTAAACCAATAGTATATTAAATGATCTTTCCTTGGGATAACATTTCCAGGTTTCTGGAAATCACTGATTAATTTATTGAACAATTTGCTTAGGTCCTCCCTTCTCCATCCAGGTCTGCACGGGTGAAACTTCACTTAACTCATTTTCAACTTGTTCATTGGGAGCACCCACAAAAGGAGTTCAGAAGTGCCCCCCTGTGCAGTGCTCACAGCCCTTGTGTGGATGAGCTGCCAGGCTTTGATCCTTGAAATTATTTCGCCTCTTTTTCCTTGGCCACTTCTCAATAATCTCTTCAGAACACTGCCAAAGGTGTTTTAAATTATTTTTTCTTTCTTTGTGAACAATGTGCCTGAAAAACTCTGATACAGTAAGGAGGTATGTTTTTCTTTGCCAAGTAGACACTGTCTTTATTCTATTATGATTCCCATTTATTTATTTTTGTTTCACAATACCCCTGACATTAAGAAAAGAAATTGGTGTTCAATTCCCAGGATCATCTGTAGCTCTCTTATTAAAGATAGTCACTGGTGATCAGGCACAGTAGTTGATTTTAATGAGCCTGAATTTTAGGGCTTTTAGCAGTTCAACCATTTCATTCCTAAGCTCCTCTGGAAGCCCTGGAAATATACTCTCCTATTTCAATAGCTGGTGGTTCTCTAATTCTTTCCTTCTGTTCCAGTATGTCCTCTGTTGCTATTGCAGCCTCTGACAGTACCTGATCTTTATTTCCAGAAAAGAGAAAACGTGTCACAAACATTGTGGTGAAGACAAAGGCAAATAAATAATTTAATTTTTCCTCATTGTCTGTGTAATCCTTAATAGCTCTCATTAATCCCTGGTAGTCCAACAGACATACAATTTTTTCAAGGACTCTCTGGGCAATCTATCAAGTCACACTCAAATGTCATTTTAGTTAAGACACAAATTATGATTTGACATACTTCTTCCCGTTTTTCATAAGTAACTCACTGCAATCCAGGTAAATAATTCTGCATGGACAGTCCATATGTGACATTTAACTTAGATTGAAGACAGAGCAGGCCCAAGTGTCTCTTGCCACAAACACTTCTAGATTTTCCTGCAATTAGTAACCCCAAACGTTTTTCAGGGGGTGATTTCAAGGCTTTTTGTGGACATGGCTGGACTTTATTACTTCTGGTTTTTCAGGTAGGAAAAGGAGTGATGGGAAGGGGACCCTGATGTCACCTTGGCCTGACACCACTGGTGGATCTCTCACCACGGCTGCCCCTGATCTCCTCTGCCTGAGGTCCCAGCACCCCATCATCAGCACAATCTGACAACACAAGATAACTCTCTTGGCAAAATGAGATGAAAACAAGTTACATTGCTTCTCCGTAAGTGATAAAATATTTTTTTCCCCTAGACAATTGTTAAGTATTTGTAGGCAGCTCGGGAAAAAATGGAAAAGAAGGACTGCGCTCTAACTGTGTAGTCATAAATTACATGAAGTACATTTCATTATAAAGCACTACATTTTTTCCCAAACCTTTATGAATTCTCTCCATTCACCCTGGGGGGTTGTAATGTAAACTGACATCTTATTCTCTTCTCAAAAAAAAAATATCACGAGTATTCTCTTAGAATGTTTTGCCTATGAATGCGAACAAGAAAACAACAACAGCAAAACATTCAAGAGAAAGGAGCCTTTTTTTTTCCATTAGGGGAAACTGTAACATCTGTATGGCAACACTGAGAATGTTCAAGCATTCTGTGTACAGAAGTAATGACAACCATGCACCTATTTCTTTAGTTCTGTGAAAAGGGGTAGATGTTATTGTTGATATATAACTCCCTTAGAGAATGAGGAATATGCTAGAAGCATTAATTAATTGCTATTTCATATATGATCTGTATTATTGTTATGATTTATATTGCCTGACAAAGAACTAACATTCTCATTTTCTTTAGCTTGAATAATTTTGAAGACTTTTCATATTTTCTTCCTCTTTCGACCAGTGAAACAGCTCAAAGCAACTTTTCTTCTCTCCCAGTTTTGAATAACACGGAATACTGGCTTTGTACCCTTGGGCTAGTTGGATTTAATATCAAATTCTTACCTTGCACAAGGTCAGAGAAAAAAATAAAGCTTATAAAATTGGACTCATATGAAGAATGAGTTTCTATCTTTTAATACTACCAAACAATCTGCAAATTATTTAAATTAAGACAACCAGCCCTCCAACATCTGCAAGCAGAATGCTTAAATGCCAAACGCAACTTTACTGGCATAAGAAAATAATAAGTGGAGTTCAATTTGTGTCAGCATAGCTCAGGAAAATAAGATATCATGTCTTGCTGTCTGCTTGATGTCAGCTTCTCAGATTCAAACCCTAATGCCTCATCTTAGGCTGTCCTTACTGGAGGCTGCCAAATAGCAAGGTTCAGCCAGAGTTCATGCAGCTACTACAAAATAGGGTTTTTTTTGCCTTCTCCTTTTTCAATCATTATGAACCTTCTGCTTTATATTGTACACACTTGATTATATCTATCCTTGAAATGTATACAACTCTATTAGCCTCTTCTCCTATTCTTTTAACATACTGTAAATTCCTTTCTGTGCTTAGTTTGTTTTATGACTTACAGAATTACGCTTTTAAACTTTCACTGCACAGAGGAGATTGAGTTGTGCAGTTGGCTACAAGGAGAAAACAAAGGAATGAGAATTTATATTAATACAAAAAAGGAACAAGAGTTTGAATATTTTTTTTGCCATGTTTTTCTTCTAAAATATTAGTTACCATCATAACCAGGTCCCAAAATAGCTGAAAGTGGGTTCTTCCTAGAAAGCTAAAATTAGCAGCTCTCTAAAATGCCCATTCTTGTTAATTCTAAGAAATCTAAATCCCCTTCTGCCTAAAATCTCATCTCTCATTGATACTGATATTTCAAATGAGACCTCGTGCAAGCTTAAAATGATCAATTTAGATGGATTCATTTTCTCAAATTGTTTTAAATTGGCTGCCTATAAAATTACCCTAAATGGAAGTTGTGGGACAGATAAGCCAATAATTTCATGATAATATATATAGTTTATTACTGTCAAAGTTTGCAGTCATGCAATAGCACTTCAGAGAACTCAGCAAAGCCTTCTGGAATCTGCTTCAGGTGGAAAAAACCCAAACAAAACACAGCACATGTGGGTTGGAGCATTAAAGTCGTGATGTACCAACACGTATATTTTGAAGATAACAGGGTCCTTCTGCAAAACAGGGATGGAAATTTTCCCAACACTTCAATCGTAATAAATATGCAGGCACACAGATGAATGTATACACACGTGGAAACACACACAAAATGTAAGAATTTCAGTTTGCCACAGTGCTGCAAACAGCACGGTTTCAATAATTTTAAATTAGCTGATGAGAAGTTAAGAAAATCAGCTGCCTTAATATTTTCTGAAATATGAGGAAGATTTTAAAAAAAAAGCTTGGCTCAGTTATATTTTCTTCCATTTCTGACTTGCTCTCCTACTTTAAGGGAAACAAGTTTCTTCACTTAGGCCCATTCATTGCAAACTTATCTGGTATGAATTACTGAAACAGATTTGCAATATTCAATGTCTGAACAGATGAAACACTTCAATACCTTAGATGGCTCGTTTCTGGAATCAGCTGGAGTGGCATATTCCCCAAACTTTAAAAATATTTTTTACAAAATTCAAAGGCAGTCAAGATTAAGATTCCCAAATGTGTATTCTGGATCACCTCCAAAAACATTCAGTCATTACTGGATATTGTCTTGATTAAAATTCCTGTTGGTTTGTTCTATGGTTAAAGAGTAATCTTGTATCTTAGCTTTTGGAATGTATTCCTATCATGTGACATCTATGAAGTCTGAATTAATATAAAGAGATCTTTCTCACTACCCAGCATGGGAAAAGGTTTAAAACGTTCAGATTTCAGCATAAAACCAGTTCACAGAATGTGTTTTGCACTAAAATTACCATTTATATACTTCAAAATTTCCTTCAGGAATAGTGAAAAGTTAATTTTTAAAGATTTGGTAGAAACCTTGTCAAAGCAGCATTAGTGAGAGGAATGTGTGTACTAGCCAGAAACTACAGCAATAATTATTTTCTCCTTTGTAGCTAACCTTCACACAGAACACTCACTTTTTGTAAAGAAGCTAGAGCCATTCCTGACTTAGCTCAAATGAACCACTTTTCTTAGTGTTTTAAAACTTTAAAAAAATCTAGAAATGCTCCCATTCTCAGAATGTTGCCCCACAGATTCTGGGGCTCCAATGCCAAAATACTCAACCTGAGCAACCTGTGATTCTCCTACTCTATAAAACCATGGGAGTTTCTCTTTGCAGTTTTTATCTACCTTGGGACAAAAAGCAGGAGAGTTTTCTCCACACTGGATCCCACAACCAAGCCCCAGGACACTGCTGTGCATAGGCCACTCCTGGGAGGAAAAGACAAATCAGAGTTTTGCTCTGTCATTCTCACATCTAAAACGACGCTGTTATGTATAATTTAACTACTGAGGTGCTAAGGATTAAGGATTTTAAGGTGTTTCTGATAGGTCCCTCTCCATTAACTAACTGAGGAGGGATCTTCAGCCCAAATCTCTGATATTTCATGATGTGCTGCAGAGAGATTTGGGTTTCAGATCTTCTAGAAACAGCAGAAATTCCATTTTGGGTTCTATGAAGCTGTCCACCAGGCAGTTTCATCAATACTCACTATTACAAGCTAGCAGTCAGTTTTTAAAACAATCAGCATTTTCCTCCCCAAAGTCCTTAACTTATAATTCCCCAACTGGATCACCAGGTCAAAATGACATTCACTGTAGAATTGCTTCCACACAGAAATTTGAAAAAAAAATTGTTGCAGGACAGGAAAGGGAAAAAAGAAACATTTTCCAGCATCCCCAAGGAACAGTTTTAGATACATAGACAGCCTGAAATAATTGACTTGTATGACAAGTTACCTAAAAACTGCAATAATCATACTAGAGGGAATCAGAATTAGAATTAATCTCTGAACCTGTCTACAGAAAAATTGACTTATTCCACAACATAATACTCTGGTGAGAAGAAGTTCTTATGCTGTCTATTGTTTTTCCACAGAAGGACATAAACCAATGCAAATGCATTCTTCCATGGTGCTTCCAGTTGCCCAAATTTTTTGGGAAACCACCTTGTGCCCTCAGGACTGTTTCTACAGGTATCTGTCAGTACCATGAGTGACAGGTAGGTGTTTTCCTGAGATAACTACAACATGAAGAAATAGTTTAGGAATTTGGGTTCCATGCAACTGTTTTCTTTTTTTTTCTCAGAGATTTTAACAGAGTAAAATGCAGAACTCGTGGAAAGCACAAGCTGAGTAAATTACTCTTACCTTGCTTCAGCTGTCCTTAAATTTAATATGCATCCATTTGTCACTCCAAAATGTGATTTGTATACACCAGAAAAAACTGAGAGACGGCAAGTCTGTCAAATTCTACTCTTTATAATCTTCTCCTCCTCCCCCTTTATGTTGTGAGGTTGTCTCTTGTCTAGTCTGCCTGCCTATTTATCTAATTACAGCACTCTGGTTTTTGACCAGGATGTCATGGAAGGAATAATGCCCTGGAGGAAATTTCCCGTTTCTAAAATGCCATGTTCTCAAGGTGAAAGCTCTCCGAGTTTGAGCAGGTAGGACTCTCATTTGGGGAGGATGAGGGCTGGGTGGAGGAGACAGAATTCCCTCCTCAGCTTTGAAATAGTCTTGGAGACAAGACACTGGGCTGTGATGGACCAGCTGGAGGCATTTATTTCCATGTTTTCAATTTATGGGGATTTTAGGCATCTTTCATGATTTTTTTGACTTACCCAGATCACAGTGTGGTAGGAATGTCATCCCTTTATGCCTTCTGCATTTTAGAGTGAGACTAACCACATCTCCTCCAGTCTGTGGAGAACTAACACACAGCAGCAGTGCCCTGTCTGGTTTTCAATCGAGTTTATACCTGGCCAGTAGTGTCTACATCAGGACAAAAGTACGTGTGGGGTAGCTAAAGAGATCTGTTTTCCAGCAAACAATGGAATTGGAACAGTGGAGAGTATTTGGCAGTTTATAACTTATCCTAATAATTTAGGAGTCTGACTCTCAGCACCTCTGTTTCAACTGTAGATTCAGGTTGCTCGTTTAAACCACGGTTACTCATGCAGGTTAATTTTATTGACTTCAGTTTTAGTATTTCTATAAGTAAGATTTTCAACAGGCTTTTTTATAAAAAAGTATTTTTCTTCATAGTTTGGAGGTATTTTTAACACATTTTGTATCTGCCTTTTCATGTATGCCTGGTGATTGCTTGTTTTACTGCTAAGAATTTTGTGCTTCCTGAGTGACATCGTTTGGACGGGATAAAAGATTTTTTATGTGGCAGTGGACGGAGAGCAATGGCTGAGAGTTCATTCCAGCTTTGTTTGTGCCCTGGCTTTCTTTCCTTAACAATTCACGGGGCTGTGACAGTATTGTTTTGATCTGGATGCTATTCTGTTGTGAGTATTCACACCGAATCTGCAATTAGTAAGGCAGTTAAACCTTTATTTTAAGTATTACTCCCTCCAGGCTTCATTGAGATGAAATGTTAAGTTCCAGCTACAGAAGCAGCAGCTGGTGCACTAGTGCAGAGAAAGTGGAGACCCGAGGTTGCCCTGGTTTTTGTAAGCCTTCTGTTTTTAACCTTGGAGTCAAATTTTTTTTCACACAGTTTCACGTAAATAATAGCCAGTGTTTACTTAACAGTATTTTCTGTTTTTCATTCCTTTTGTGATATAACAACTTTGATAAGCACCTTTCTTCTCCAGTGGAATTGAAAAGGAAGTGACACGCTCTCCAATCCCTTGTGGAGTTGGGACGTGTATAAAAATGAAATAATGTAAATAAATCCATCCATTTTTCCTCCTTTCTGCTAAACCTGGCAGGTGCGAAAGCGTCTTTATTGTGTCTCCCCAGACACAACCCTCCCAAGGAAAGTCAGGAGTGTAAAATAGAGCTGGCTGATAAAAACACGAGGATGATGACATTGGATCAAAATGTGTAACCAAACTTCGAGCATCTGGTTTCAACTGAGGCGAGGAGGATCCACGACTTCCTTGTGGTGCACTTTATGAAGAACCACTTCCTTCCATCTCTTTTGAAGCTGCTACTTGCTGCTTTCCTAAGGCACCTTGGGAAAGACAGTGAGCAGCTCTCTTCAGCTTGTCCAGCCCAGATCCCCGTGATTTTATGGATCTCCTCAGCCATCGTTCCTTCAGATTAACAATCCTTTCTCCAGGCATCCCACGATTCTGATGGTTGTTAATGTCCTCTGAACCTTCTCCAGTTCTAGGATAAGCTTTCTCTAAGTGAAAGGATTGGGGATTTGGGGCCAGAGCTACATAAAATATTCAAGATGTGGGAGCACAGAAGATACACAGAGACACCATGGTAACACAGGTCTCATGGTCTTCTCCTTTCCAAAAAATTTCTAGCATTTGGTTTGCTTTTTGGCCTCTCATTTTTAATGATAAGTGAGAGTCCACCCATGGTTTTACACGGCCAAGAGTATATTTTTCCAAACCTACAGCACTTCACACTTATTTACAGTGAATGTAACCAACAGACTTACATCATTCAGTCACTCAGTACCGAGGTTCCTTGTGCATAAATCACCCTTCTGCTACTGACACACTACACAAGAATATTTCTCTTTTACACCCTCACTAAACACCTCAAAATGAACTTTCTTCTCAGTGGTGCATGCAGGTGCTCTCCTCCTATGTACAAAGGATTTTCTTCACCGAATAATTCATTTTAGTGGAAAAACATCTTAACGCAGTAAAAGTACCTACTTTAAATTTTCAGTTTCTCTTTTGAATTTGCTAACTTATTTTCTCTAGTTTACGCAGGATAATTTGGTTCAATTTGTTTATAAACAGCCCAAATATTGTGGAGACTATTAGTTGGGTTCTCCAGACACTAGGTAATGAATNAGCTACATAAAATATTCAAGATATGAGAGCACAGAAGATACACGGAGGCATTGTGGTAACACAGGTCTCACGGTCTTCTCCTTTCCAAATAACTCCTAGCATTTGGTTTGCTTTTTGGCCTCTCATTTTTAATGATAAGTGAGAGTCCACCCATGGTTTTACACGGCCAAGAGTATATTTTTCCAAACCTACAGCACTTCACACTTATTTACAGTGAATGTAACCAACAGACTTACATCATTCAGTCACTCAGTACCGAGGTTCCTTGTGCATAAATCACCCTTCTGCTACTGACACACTACACAAGAATATTTCTCTTTTACACCTTCACTATGCATCTCAAAATGAACTTTCTTCTCAGTGGTACATGCAGGTGCTCTCCTCCTAAGAAAGGATTTTCTTCACTGAATAATTCATTTTAGTGGAAAAACATCTTAACGCAGTAAAAGTACCTACTTTAAATTTTCAGTTTCTCTTTTGAATTTGCTAACTTATTTTCTCTAGTTTACGCAGAATAATTTGGTTCAATTTGTTTATAAACAACCCAAATATTGTGGAGACTATTAGTTGGGTTCTCCAGACACTAGGTAATGAATAAAATAAAGAAACAAAAAACCATATTACTGTGACAAAGCAATCACTTCTTATAAGTACTTTGTCACTAATATTAGGAATGTATTTGTGTAATTTTAGCTGTTGCTAAGGAGAAAAGAGTTTTGATTTATTTTTTGAAAAGATTAAGCAGTCTGTCTACATTTGATTCTCATTTCATCTTCTCCATATATTCAATTCCTTTTTTTGGAAGCCAGCCAGCAACCCAGCTCCACATAACAACCTTCTTCCTTCCAGCCTTCTAAAGGTATTTGGTTTGACAAAAAAAAAAGTTATGATGCCTTTTATACTGGTCATTCTGAGTCCCTCTTTCCTCTGCGATGTCTGTTCAGGTTGTGTGTTTGGGTTTTTGTTGTGTGTTTGTACAGAGCCTGGCACAACACCATCTTACACTTGTGCAGATGTTTAGGTACTGCACCGAAAAATGCCATTAATCTTTGCAATAACTATAAATCCAGTTTATTATAAATTGTTTAATTCAAATAATACGGCATTAAGATTACAGGTATGTCAAATATAAATGAGTTAATTAAACCTCCAGATTGTAAAGGCTGTAAAGTTTTAAGCAAAAACCTCAAACTTTAAAAGGTTACCAAGTTTGGAGGGGATCTGTTTGAGTTTCTCTTGCAGAACAGGATCAAAATTTAAAGACAAACAATTGAGATTATCCAACTAGAATTTTGGATGTGGTTTTTCTGTCATTTACTCAAAATGGTTAAATACAAGGAGCTGCACATGCAAGCCGATAAATACTTCTTGCTTTTTTTAAGAAACACAGGCTTGAAATATTTTTTGCACCATTCTGCTCTGGAATGACAGATCCATAGATCCCACACAAATTGTAGGTGACCTCTGTAAATGTACCTCTCCTGAACTCCGTGTGCTCTCTCTGAGGGCAGTTTCACTCAAACCATAACCCTTGAAAGGCCTGATACCTGTAAGTGAAATAATTGCTTGGAAACTTTGATCAGCCTATGATGTTCTGCATGGAAAGAAAACACAAACTGGCCCACAAAGGTGGTCTCCACTACTGGCTCTGAAGTTTGTAGGGTGACACAGTGAAAATCACTGCAGGCACTCTCAGCTGCCCTCTGTAAGCTGTCACTTGGTGAGACAAAAGGGAACCTGTTCACTTTCTTCACTTGTACAACTTGTAGGCAATATTGGTGATGATCCCATGTTTGTAAATCTTTGACTGCTTTGAATCTGTTCTGCAGACTTGGTCTCTGTACATCTCTGTCGATTTAATTTTTTTACAGTTGTTTTAAAAGCATGCCTCATTTATAAATCTGGCATTTATTACCCTCTATTCAGCTCAGCTGGGCTACGTTTTCACTTCTGAATCTTGTGTGATCACTTTAAAAATGAATTAAAAAGAAAATAATTACTTTTTAAAGCCAGTGTGTTTGGAATTCCCTTTGGCTTTAGACTGTTTTTGAAGTAATATTTCTCACCAAAGACATAAAAAATGATGCATTTCTTTTCAGAAGTACATTCAACGAATACTAGATATGCATTTTCATTGAACAGCCAGTTTGCCATGTGAATTTTGTGAACAAGAAGGATAAAAGCTCAGATTCAAAGCTCTTACAAGCCTTAAAAACATGCTTGAGGTACATAAACAGATGCCTCAATACTAGATGATAGTACACCTGGAAAAAATTTAAAATAACATACTTAAAGATCAAAAACTAAGGAAAAATTTAAATAAAACATGCCAATTTCTTAAATACACTTAAAATTCCACATCTATAATAGCCACAAAATACATAAACAGGAAGAACTGAAAAAAAGCACTGAAGTTTTAAATAAAATTTTGTTTTTCTGAGTTACTATTTGAATTTACGAGGTTCTTAAGCTTCATTCTTTTAAACACAGGTACTAATGGGTTTAAAATATTCACTAAAGATGTTTTATTTTACATTTTTTTTCACGTTTGGGCTACTGAAACGAATAGAAAATAAAGAAAACTACCCTGATACACCAAGAAGGACAGGAAGATGATTCTAAGATATGCAGACGAGACTCATCCCCAGTTTGCCCAGCCTGCAGGGAGTGAGAAGTGCAGAGAACTCCCCTGCAAGGTCTGAGAAGTTTCTAATCCACTGCTCCACCATCGCTGCACCCTGCACTTTCTCTGGCTTGCTGCTGGTGGCAGGCTGTGGACGGGTCCCTCGGAGCGAACTGGTCCTGGAGTAATGACGACGAATCAGTATGATTTTAAAATCATTCTCGTTTATTTCTACAGAAAGCTCATAGATATAGTTTCAAGCAAAGTTATCACGCGTTTACAGCATTATTTCAATTGGTTACTTCTCTCTCCTTACATCTACGATATTATTAGTGATTGGTTGAGCAGAACAGCGCGATTGTTGTATTTCTAATATCTGTATTTTACCTTGTAATTTAGCAATATGAAACTGTTAAAATCTACTCTGCTTTCCCAAGCCTTAAGCCAACATTGTTTGTCTATAGCTCTTTATATTATTGTATACGTCTTTGTTTTATTCTATGCTTCTTTGTGCTCTCTATATCTTTTTGCATGCTTCTATCCGTTCTCTGTATCATCCTGTCTTCCGTGTACCTCTATGGATACATCCTTCCTAAATGCAAGGACTCTCTATCAGCTCCTAGGCCTGAGAAGTCACATATTTCCCACTGAGAGTTTCCAACACCAGGCCTGAATTCTCACAGCTTAGCTGCTGCGATATTACCACAGCATCTCCCTGCTCAGAGAAATTCCCTACAGCAGGCAGCTCTGGAAGCCTCGGACCCTTATTGTGCTTTCTCTACTTCCACGAGAGAAGTCTGCTCCAGTGCAGAAAGCCCAAAAACCCTCCTGCATCAACCTCCTTGAGGTTACCCTCCCAAAGCACTGCTGGGAAAATCTCTGCAGCTTACAGGTGGTTCTGTCCAGCTGTACGGAGAATTTGGGTTCATCTTGCCCTGAAACATTTCAATAACTGCACCATCACTCTGGTTTTCACCCTCTGGGATGGAGCCAGTTTTTGAGAGCGGCTCAGCAGCTCCTTTCCAGCCCTATTCCCCCTCTGCTTCTGCATCTCTCAAATAGTTGGACACTTAGGGACTCCTAAATGCTGACAAGAAACTGCAAAAGCGGGTTCGTGAAGAGAAACTTTGCCAACAGACTTAGAGATGGTGTTAGGAGGACAAAAAATGATGGAGGTCATATTCTTCATGGAGATAAAGTAAACAAAGATTTCGCTTAGTCCTGAAAACTCATCTTGAACTGCTCTTCTCTCTGCAAAACCTCCACTGCTCCAATCCCAAATAGTTATTTGGAGAAGACAGGGCAGTTTGAATTCAAAACACTGCTGTGTTGCAAAACTTGGACCCAGAATTTTTGAAGTTTTCAAAGTTTCCTAACTTTGTTTTTTTTTCAAGGAGGTCTTAGACAACATCAAACTTCAAAAACACCAAAACCAAACCCACAACCTTTTGTGTGTGTACACTAACATGACACAGATGGAACTGCTGGAAAAGTCAGCATCTTCCAAAGATGCTCTGCAGTGACTGTAGCTCATTTCTGTGCTAAGTGTACTGGGGTAAAGACTGGAACATCACATTTCTCTGGCTTAACTTAGCAGACGCTATTTTTAAGGAATGAATGAACTAGAAATAAGTTTCTTATTGTACAATCTTATTGTACAGTCATACTTCAGTATTCACATGAGTTGGAACATCTCCTAATTCCTGCCTAATATCAAACAGCAACAATACAGATCAAAGATAATGCATACAAATTTGATATTTACAGTATCTCCATGCCTAGAAGGAGGAAAAATGATATGACTGTGTATAAATAAGAGTTATGGCATTTTCAAGGATCCACTACCCAAATAGTCAACACGTGCACAGATATAAGTTTAATAGCTGCTTATTAAAAGATGCAATAAAATTTGAAAGTGTACTGGCAGTAAATAGATTAAAGATCCATTAATCTATCTTCAGGAGAAAAAAAATCATATGCAGGCATGATTAGATAGCTGGGTGTAGCACACATATCCATGTATCATTTCCTAAGAACTGCAGTTAGATTTTAATCATGCACCATACTTACTTCCATTAAAATATCTGTTTTGTGTAAATGAACAGCAGGAAGTAATAAACACCCAGTCCAAACAGTGTTTTGATATCAAAATGTGAGTGACTGATAGCTGAAAAACACGTTTGCCAGACTCTGCAAATAAACACCAAAATATGAACTGACAATTGGGAAGCAGAGACATTCGATACCTTTAATGTGTGTCAGCAGGATGCCTGATGCTAGAAACCCAAATAAAGTGTTTGCTGGTGCTTGAGACAAACACTGTCTCATCATCAGAGTATCAAGGTAGAGGAATACTCAGAAAGAAGATCAAAAGAAAGCAGTGGATTGGGGCTATAATCAGAGCACTAAAATCGATGTTGATGGGAATCGAAGTTGGCTAGAGTTCAAGTTCATGTTAGGCAGATGTTTATCATTTTGCCTTTCTCTCATTGGTGCTAAACAACAAAGCAAGAAGGAAAACCAGAAGAAATAATCAGAGAAAAATCTCAAGGGGAATCTTCTCAGGAAGATCAGGTAAAAGACAAACTCTTTGCACTGGGGCAGAAGTTCCAAGCCTGTGGAAACCGAACTCGTGTGAATACTGCAGTATGACTGTACAATAAGATTGTACAATAAGAAACTTATTTCTAGTTCATTCATTCCTTAAAAATAGCGTCTGCTAAGTTAAGCCAGAGAAATGTGATGTTCCAGTCTTTACCCCAGTACACTTAGCACAGAAATGAGCTACAGTCACTGTGGAATGTCTTTGGAAGATGCTGTTCAAGTTCATGTTAGGCAGATGTTTATCATTTTGCCTTTCTCTCATTGGTGCTAAACAACAAAGCAAGAAGGAAAACCAGAAGAAATAATCAGAGAAAAATCTCAAGGGGAATCTTCTCAGGAAGATCAGGTAAAAGACAAACTCTTCACATTGGGGCAGAAGTTCCAATCCTGTGGAAACAGAGCTTGCTGTGAGGAAAAGCCACCAGGTCAGCCTTCCACGTGGTGGGGAAGACTGACAACAATGCTTTTCTGTTCACTAGAGCAGAGACAGATCTTAAAAACTGCTCTGCTACCTACTAGTGTGGGGATCTACTACCCAGACAGAACAGGAGTGCAAAAATATTTTTAGCTCATCCCAAATCACGTTCCCTTCTGAGCTGTGACATGATCATCCGATTTGTTCCAAGCAGAACAATTCACATTGAGTAAACCAGTCCCTTAATGCTGTTGAGGGGCTGTTATCCTTAAGGGCATCATGGCAGGAATAAAATGTTCATGTGGAACGAGGATTGTTTGGTTCAGTTTCAGCAATACCCTGTAAGAAGTGTTCCCTGAAGATCCCTTATTAGAACTTACCTTGAACATACTTATTGTGACCAATCTTATGCTCTGGGACTACTTTATATTTTTAATATTCAGTTTATCAACTACATAAAGAGTTGCTTTCCGGGTGCTAAAATTTCCCTCAGCAGTCTGAATTCCTTGGAGAACACATTTGTTTTTATTGAGTTTCCATTCTGGTAACTTTCTAGCCTAGAAATTAATCTTTGTCCTGTCAGCGTGTGTGCCTTTGGCTACAGGTAAACCCTACTGTGTTTGGGAGGGATGCTGGAGACTGTAGATTTATATGGTGCCATCACAAAAATATGAAAATGATGGTTAAGGCCTTTGTAGAGACTGGCAAGTTTCAAAAGAACCTCGTGCATGTAAAATAAATGTATATAATTAGTACCCTACATTTGCTACACCAATCATAGTGTATTCCTTGAACCTCTGATGTGCAAAACAACTCCCAAAACCTTCTCCTGACATTTCTCTGTCCTCTCTGCCACACCGAGGGTCCCCCATTCTCCCTGGTCTCAGGTGCCCACTCAGCCCTGGCAGGTTTTGGCCATGGGTCTGCCCACTCTGCATTCTCCCATTTTACAGGGAAATTAAACTTCATACAGTGCTGTGCTAATACTGCTTTGACCCCTTCACACTCCACATACAGTTAATTTAAAGTTTGAAACAGCTCTGACAGATATTTTCTTGAACGCATATAATTATGTTTTAAATTCTTCCATTGCAGTACATGTTCTCACCGGGGTCCCACAAATCATCCCATCAGTTCTGGGATTAGGATCTTTCACAGGAGTGGACTAAAATGCAGGGAGGAAAGAAAATGATACAGTTTTTTTTTTACCAGCATATTAAAAACTACTTTCTTTCTCTGCTTTTCCATTTTTTTATTTCTAAAAGTACATTTAAAGCCTATGATTCTCACTGGAGAAAAACAAATATGAAAACCCTATCGTCAGATTTAGTGCATATGAAACTAAAAGTTTACTATATTTGAACTAAAACCAGGAAATCCATTAGTATTAGTGGTACCAGCTGTTCTTTGTGTTAGGCCAAACCCTGCAAGGGGACATTGAAAGTCCTGCACTTCAAGGTCAACACAGAATGGATAACTTTTATTTTAAGTGAGAGAAGCATAGAATAAAGAGAAGTCTCAGAGAAACAAAGTGCTGGGCTTATAACTCCTTTTGGAAGAGGAGCCATTTTTAATGGATTTGAAGAACTCAGGGAGCAGGATTGCAGAGCTGCTTTGGGAAATTACGCTGGCTCCGTGTCTCAACTGCCTTCCTTCTGCCCTGCAAGGATATCTGAGTAAAGTAGGGAAAACTTAAAATTTTCTAAAGGATTCTTTCATACACAGTGATCTCTTTGTCCTACATGTTCTTTTAACCAAGTTATTTTTTTTTTTCCTGCTGAAAAAGAATAAAAAACCTGTTCAGGGGTAATTACCCAAGATGAGGAAGCACCAATTAAAAAAGCCAGCAATCCCACCTCCTAATAGGAAGGCAACACATAGAAAAAACTGATTGTTAAAAATCTTTGCTTGTTCCTCTGACAATTCCAGTGACTTGCAAATCCAGTCTGAGATGTGAAACTCATCTTTTCAAAGTTTATGTTCAGTGTCCTACTTCAACAGGTATAAGTGAGACATGGCTGCAGATTTTGAGCCCTGCAGAACTGGGAGTTGGATTTAGTTTGGTTTAATTCAGCCTTGGCTCTTCTAATTTGTTTTCTTCTCCACTGATACGTTGAAGAAAGTCAACTGATAGATTGCAAGATTAAAGACATTTCACTTCCCATTTGCTTTAAATGTCTGCTACTAAATAGTGCTGATAAGTAGAGATACAGCCTAAAGCAGCATTCAGGTGACTAAAAGGTTGTGCTATCTCCAGAAGCTCACACTGTGGTGTCTTAATTTACATTTTGCAGCAAGAGTTTCCAATAGTACACAGTAATAAGTGTGCAGGAGTAAAAGTCACAGAAGAGAAGGAAAATCTTGGCATCCAACTTTACAACTTGGACAGCACAGTGATAAATAATACCTTCTATTTTCCGCAACTTGAATATTACACAGATTTTCCTGAAGTCCCTCCTTACAAATAAATAAGTAGTTGAAATAAACACTCTCTGTGTCATTTTGTACCAAAAAATTCATGAAAATTCAGGGCATGTCTACATGTGCTCGGCATATTTCACATGTGTAATTTATGCAGCTCCCACCGTGTTGGGGCAGGACACATTTGTTTCACACATGGGCTGTGGTCCACCTGGGTATAACCACGTGGGCAGGCTGCAATGAGTGGTTGTTTGCCTTCAAGTATGTTAACAGTGAAATATCTTGCAGGAGAGTTTATTCCTAGAGGCTGTGGGCAAAACTTCTCAGCAGAGCACCTGGATGTAGCTCTACCTTGGGTCTGTGCCTGTGTGTGTGCCTGGGTGTGTCTCACACACTCTGTTAGTGTCACTCCCCCAGGGGTCTTTTTTGGGCAATGTGCTCACTCTTCAGGCTATAATTGATTAATGGGTGGGCAAGTGTCAGAGGTCATCCCAACAGAAAGAGGGGGAGAGCCTGCCCTGTGGGTCCCAGTGTGCAAGCAGGTTTTGCCCTGAGAAGGAGTAAAATGTTTTATCCTAGGACAGAAAGGACACTGAGAGCTTTTCCGAAACTTTCCCCACCCTAAGGCAAGATCAGTGACCCTTTTGCAATTCTTAACGATGTTTGTCTGGCCTGCTTTTGGAGATCTCCCACAAGGGAAAGCCCAGCCTTTATGTGCCATGTTATCCTTAGTGTTCCAAAGGTTTTGCTGACACCTATCTATAAACCTAAAATATAAATCCATCAGTGCTTGTCTTGTGCATGATGGACATGGAAAACATTAGTTGCAACTGAAACTCAAAGATTGTACTCCTGTCACTCGTTCAGTCCTCCTTTGTGTTTGGGAAAACACAATAAAGACGCTCTCACACCTGCCAGGTTCAGCAGAAAGGAGGGAAAAGACTTTATTATTTACATATATCACGTTTTATACATTTCTTAACTGCACAAGGGATTGGAGGACATGTCACTTCCTTCTCAATCCTGCTGGAGAAAAAAGATGCTCATCAAAGTTCTCTTATCACAAAAGGAATGAAAAACAGAAAATACTGTTAAGTAAACATTGGCTATTATCTACATGAAACTGTGTGAGAAAGAATTTCTGACTCCAAGGTTAAAAACAGAAGGCTTAGCGAAAACCAGGGCAACACTCCTTTCTGAATAAACCACCTCAGACCTTTCTAGACTGTGCTTTTCTGCCTCTCACTAGGAGTGATGGGAACACCACATTTATTTTGATTTCTTGTGAGAATATCACAGAAGCCATGTAAAAACTGTCACTAGAATTAAAGAATATGATAATAACAATCTCATCGCTGTTGCCCTGTCACAGGAAGCAGCTGGCTTGTGAAATGTCCTACAACATATGCTGTGTGCTATGTAGGATCCTATTCATTTTGCTATATTCCAAGTTCTTCCCTGCTTGAAAGAGGATTTTGTTCCAGTATTATTCCAGGAATTCATGTTAATTTGGCTGCATTATAACACCCCGGACTCTTCCTTTTGGGGAAGGGGTTATAAGAAGGTCACAGGCTGTTTTGTTACGTATTTTGCTTACGGTAAAACACTTGCACTGTGTTTTCCATGATGTTCTCACAGGGAAGCTAAGGAGCAAGATAAAAAAATTTGCAGTTTTTAGGAATTCAGATTTATAGGAATGCTCCTCTTGTATTTAGTGTATGTGTCATAAAGACTGCTCCTGATTTAAGATTTTCTAAGGTGTAACAGTCACCTCTGTAGGGCAAATGCCTTTGGTACTTGGGGTGCAGCTAATAAAGTATTGCTTAGGAAGCCTGAAAAATGAATTCCAACTCCTTTTCAGTGTCTGGAGCTATAGTTATGAGTGTCTTCTAAGATTTTTTCATAAGGCACATCTCCATAAGATGTAGGGGGAAGCCACCACTACAACGCAGCTCTCCACAGAGGAGATAAGAAACATAAAACTATCAGAACACCAAAAACTCCTGTCAATTAACAGGTCCTAAATGAGGAATAAATTTTAAAGAAGTGAAATAAAGTGTATTTGTTTGCTAATATTCATAGCTTCATCATCTATTTGTGTCTTTTCTTTTACAAAGCACTTGAAAAATATTTCCAGCCTGTGTTCCAAGATAAGCTCTCTGTAATGACTCACGGTGATAATCCACCTAAAGGTGTAAATTCCTGGGGAGAACAGGAGAGAATTCTAACAGATTTCAGACTCAGCATGTTTGGCAGACTTATAAATAAGATCTGCAATTTCTATGCACTTCTCCAACTTTCTTCTAAGCTTACCTAATAATAATGTAATCTGTGATTTTAATGTCATGGCACCCTTCTCCAAAGCTAGGATGTCCTTTAGTGAGAGGGGTAAGCAGATTAAATCCTACAGTTGAAGGAAAATAAGGATACAAACTTGCAAACAGATTCGAGGACTGTAAGCTCTGTAATGAAAATATTAAGCACTAGACAAGACTATCTAACAGCTTTGCTAAAATATAGTCTGTGCCAGTAGGAATGTTTCTTCAGGTGAAATTTGTATTGTCTTTCCATAATCCCCTGTCAGTAACCTGGGTTAGTCCTGGGCTCTTTCTTGTACTTGTGGTTTTTTCTTATGAATTGCAACAGTTGCTCTGGAAAATTGATTTATGTGATTTACTGGAAACAACTGGCCTTCCATATAACAGGAGTTTGATAAACTTCACAAACATCCATGGAGATCTTTGATTTCTTTTCTTGATTTTGGAAGACAAATGTGATTCCTGCGAGTGAAGATGGAACAAGTATAAGAATAGGACTTTAGGAGCCACACTAAGAAACCCCTAATATTACCAATTATTCAAGAATAAACATGGGGAAAAATTATCTTCAGATGGTTTATATCACAGTTGCCACTACACTGAGGTTAGGCATATTCAGTAACAAGAGTCTACCTGCTACTTTTCCATATTTTTTTAAAATTAAAAATAAAAATAAAAAAAAAAGTTATATCAACAGAAAAATCACCTACGTGATCAGGAAAACATATTTTCCATAAAGTTAATTTACTTAAACCATTTAGAAAATCCTATCTTGCAAGTATTGCAGCATTCCACAAAACAAAAAGGCTCCTTATCTTGGCCTAGTAACTTTAAGGCTGGAAGGGATTTTACTAAAAATTTCTTCTGGTTTTGAGAGAAATATTAAACGAGGTCTCCTATTCCCTTTTTCACCTTCATAACTTCTTTGTGCTGATTGTATTTTTTTTTGAATGATACTCAGTTTGGATCCAAAGAGGAATAAGTTGGGAAGTGCTTTTAATTCTAGACTGCATTTCTAACCTCACAAACCAGACCTTGCAGTGTGGTTTATTACAGTGCAGTTGCAAAAAAAAAAAACCAGTCTTTTAAAATAAGTTCTCTTAACTTATTTAACTTTTTTGGAAGCATACCCACCTTCACTGTAGATTACTCACAGACCTTCTGAGTATGTGGTGCATAGTGAACAGACCTTTCCAGTCTCAGTATTTGTCACCATAAAGAATAGACCTACCTGAAGGTGGAAGATGGGGTACAGATAGTGGGGATAATGAGTGAAGAAAGGATCTTTTAGACTTTGTAGGTTATGGAAGAGTCTACGAATATTATTGAGGATTCTTTTTCATCGTTAATGTTCTAGCACGAGTTTGGGAACATTACACATCATCTACCAAAACATTGCTTAAAAGGTTTATCATGACAAACTCCTAGAGTAAAGGGAAAAGTTTTGGTTAGTTTTATAGAAAATTTGGTCTAATTCCACTGGAAAAAACTCCAAAAGCTAGAATATTAACAGTACTATACTGAAAGATATTTATAGCTGTTATCATATGGAACTTTGATCTATAAATAATTACAGGTTTACTGAAAAATCATGAGAAACACTCTTTCAAATCCAGCTGAAGAAACAGCTACATGCTTTCCTATATGCTGATAGTTCAAACAAAACTTTCGGTGTTGGGTTGCATGATAAAGACACATACCTAATCCCCTGAAAAAAATTCTGAAAGACTGATGAGGAGGCTGGTGAATCCATTCTTTTTAACTGCAATTGTCTGAGCATGTGGGGGAAAGAGTGTGAGAAACAGTCAGCAAGAGAAGGAGGTACAAGGATTGTCTGGAGAGGGAGCAAGGAGACAGGGCTCCTTGGACAGTGAATTAGTCAGAAAGGTGGGTTTGCAGGTTTCTGATCAAGCAAATTGCCTTCTGCTGATGGTCTTTTTGCAGTTAGGAAGAGAAGATTTTGACACTCTCCCTTTAAATAAAGGAGGCTGCATGAAAGATGGGTGGGCTTGGTTCGTAGTTTGAAAGGGAAGAATCCTGCTTGCTAATTTCAGTAGTGATCTGCTGGGAGGAAGATGCTCTTATGGAGAACTTCCTACCCACTTTCTCCCAGGCCATCATTTTGTGACTGAGGCCACGAAGAAGCAAGGAATCCTGTTATCTTACAGCATTAATGCTGGGTCATGGGAAGATAATTTGAGAACTGCAGAGGCAGCATGTCCCTTTCCAAGAGAGCATGAGATTANTAAGCACTAGACAAGACTATCTAACAGCTTTGCTAAAATATAGTCTGTGCCAGTAGGAATGTTTCTTCAGGTGAAATTTGTATTGTCTTTCCATAATCCCCTGTCAGTAACCTGGGTTAGTCCTGGGCTCTTTCTTGTACTTGTGGTTTTTTCTTATGAATTGCAACAGTTGCTCTGGAAAATTGATTTATGTGATTTACTGGAAACAACTGGCCTTCCATATAACAGGAGTTTGATAAACTTCACAAACATCCATGGAGATCTTTGATTTCTTTTCTTGATTTTGGAAGACAAATGTGATTCCTGCGAGTGAAGATGGAACAAGTATAAGAATAGGACTTTAGGAGCCACACTAAGAAACCCCTAATATTACCAATTATTCAAGAATAAACATGGGGAAAAATTATCTTCAGATGGTTTATATCACAGTTGCCACTACACTGAGGTTAGGCATATTCAGTAACAAGAGTCTACCTGCTACTTTTCCATATTTTTTTAAAATTAAAAATAAAAATAAAAAAAAAAGTTATATCAACAGAAAAATCACCTACGTGATCAGGAAAACATATTTTCCATAAAGTTAATTTACTTAAACCATTTAGAAAATCCTATCTTGCAAGTATTGCAGCATTCCACAAAACAAAAAAGCTCCTTATCTTGGCCTAGTAACTTTAAGGCTGGAAGGGATTTTACTAAAAATTTCTTCTGGTTTTGAGAGAAATATTAAACGAGGTCTCCTATTCCCTTTTTCACCTTCATAACTTCTTTGTGCTGATTGTATTTTTTTTTGAATGATACTCAGTTTGGATCTAAAGAGGGATAAGTTGGGAAGTGCTTTTAATTCTAGACTGCATTTCTAACCTCACAAACCAGACCTTGCAGTGTGGTTTATTACAGTGCAGTTGCAAAAAAAACCCCCAATCTTTTAAAATAAGTTCTCTTAACTTATTTAACTTTTTTGGAAGCATACCCACCTTCACTGTAGATTACTCACAGACCTTCTGAGTATATGGTGCATAATAAACAACCTTTCCAGTCTCAGTATTTGTCACCATAAAGAGCAGACCTACCTGAAGGTGGAAGATGGGGTACAGATAGTGGGGATAATGAGTGAAGAAAGGATCTTTTAGACTTTGTAGGTTATGGAAGAGTCTACGAATATTATTGAGGATTCTTTTTCATCGTTAATGTTCTAACACGAGTTTGGGAACGTTAGACATCACCTACCAAAACATTGCTTAAAAGGTTTATCATGACAAACTCCTAGAGTAAAGGGAAAAGTTTTGGTTAGTTTTATAGAAAATTTGGTCTAATTCCACTAGAAAAAACTCCAAAAGCTAGAATATTAACAGTACTATACTGAAAGATATTTATAGCTGTTATCATATGGAACTTTGATCTATAAATAATTACAGGTTTACTGAAAAATCATGAGAAACACTCTTTCAAATCCAGCTGAAAAAACAGCTACATGCTTTCCTATATGCTGATAGTTCAAACAAAACTTTCGGTGTTGGGTTGCATGATAAAGACACATACCTAATCCCCTGAAAAAAATTCTGAAAGACTGATGAGGAGGCTGGTGAATCCATTCTTTTTAACTGCAATTGTCTGAGCATGTGGGGGAAAGAGTGTGAGAAACAGTCAGCAAGAGAAGGAGGTACAAGGATTGTCTGGAGAGGGAGCAAGGAGACAGGGCTCCTTGGACAGTGAATTAGTCAGAAAGGTGGGTTTGCAGGTTTCTGATCAAGCAAATTGCCTTCTGCTGATGGTCTTTTTGCAATTAGGAAGAGAAGATTTTGACACTCTCCCTTTAAATAAAGGAGGCTGCATGAAAGATGGGTGGGCTTGGTTCGTAGTTTGAAAGGGAAGAATCCTCATACAGTATGAGAAGAAGTATGAAGAAGAAGAAGAGTCCTCATACAGTATGAGAAGTATGAGAAGTTCATTGTTTGAAAGGGAAGAATACTCATTTCAGTGGTGATCTGCTGGGAGGAAGATGCTCTTATGGAGAACTTCCTACCCACTTTCTCCCAGGCCATCATTTTGTGACTGAGGCCACGAAGAAGCAAGGAATCCTGTTATCTTGCAGCGTTAATGCTGGGTCATGAGCAGCTAATTAAGCTAATTTGAGAACTGCAGAGGCAGCATGTGCCTTTCCAAGAGAGCATGAGATTAGGGTGGGTACAACACACCAGATAAGAATGTTGGTGTAATGCTTTAGGTGCCAAGCCATCCTTCTGCCTCTGCCCTTCGTGGAAGCATTGACTGTGCTTGCCTGTGTTGAATTTTACTGGGAGTCTTTCAGCAACTTCACTTCTAATATGATTCAGATGAAGCTGAGCGTTTTCACAAGATCTGCTTTTTTTGCTTGGTCGATATTTGGAGTAAGAACTTCCAACTCAGACTTTGCAATAGACAGTTCAGATAAACTGAGGTGTCAGCAACTTACTAACAAGTCTTTGCTCTGCATTTTACACAAATTTACAAGCTTCATTTCTGCACCTGGCTTGCTGCTGTCAACCCTTCTCTTTCTCCTCAGTAATGTCTCTTGCTGGTCCATGTAACCCTGGGCAAGCAACAGATGCCTTACTACTTGTTAACAAGAGCTAGCAAATGACATATTTTCCAAGTGAAGTCGGTGGAAATCCCCTGTCAGCTGTGAATTGTGCTGTTTAAATTATACTGCTGTGCTGACAGATTCAGATTTGCTACTAACCATGATTGCAAGAAAAACCCAGGTATGGCAGAAAATTATTTCTTACAAGCAAAGCTTTACTTTGGAACAACTATAGAGGAAGGCTTTTCTGGCTCTGTGAGTTCCAGAGTTCAGTGGCATTTCACTTAATCTTTATGATTATCCATTTGCAGAAACTGTGAGTGGGTTCAAACTTTCCACACTGCCCATGAACTAACCAGATGAAGTTCTCATGGCTTGCGTTTTGGCCTCTGGTTTTCCTTTATGAGTTTTTATGTAATGATTAAGCATCAAGCTCTTCTCAGTTGTCGAGGTATTTCTCCTCAGGTGCAGGGGCAGCCCAGGGTGCTGGCTGCTGTTCATTGACAATGGCTGAGTGTGTCTGGGAAAACACAATAAAGATGCTCTCAGACCTGCCAGGTTCAGCAGAAAGGAGGGAAAAGACTACTTTATTTACATATGTCACGTTTTATACAATTCTGAACTGCACAAGGGATTGGAGGACATGTCACTTCCTTCTCAATCCCACTGGAGAAAAAAGATGCTCGTCAAAGTTCTCTTATCTCAAAAGGAATGAAAAACAGAAAATACCGTGAAGTAAACATTGGCTATTATTTACATGAAACTGTGTGAGAAAGAATTCTGACTCCAAGATTAAAACAGAAGGCTTTAGCAAAAACCAGGGCAACAGCTGGGCCTGCCTAGGAAAGCAGGCTCTGGAAAACCAATTCGGCACCCACAGCCTGGGGTGTTGAAGTAGAAGTCATTAGCCTGAGTGGTGAACAGGCGACTGTTCCAGCCCGCTGGCTTTGGGGCAGGAGATGTGATATTCCTCTATAAAAAACCCCGTCAGGTTGGGAGATGTGTCCATCCACCCCTTCACTGTCAGCTCATGGGTACAGAATATCTTTAGGTCCTCTCTGCCCATGCCAGAGGAAGTGGAGGGGCATCTAGCAGGGCCAAAAGGTGGGGATGAAGGGGGCATTTAGTAGGAGATTGTGGGTGCTGTTAAGTTTGGTCCTGTAAGAACTGCAGATGAAATCCAGCATGAAACTGGAAGTCTTTTCCAGCTGTACTATCCTGACCCTCCCACCAGCACGCTCAATCCCAGTTTGCCCATTGAGTTTAGAGTTCTTTGGAGCCTTCAGGCTACATCAGCTGTGGTGGCTGTCTGGGGAGAAAGGCAGCACTGAGCCAACCCCAGTGCCTGGCGTGCAGGCTGCCAGGGTTTGTTTCTCAATACAGTGAGGGTGGAGTGGGGAGAAGTAATCTTTGTGCTTAGCTTGTGCACGTGCAGTTGGGGTGTCCTGAGTGCTGCTCACTGGTGGGAGTGTGTGCTGGTGAAAGCACAATAAAGGAAACTCTCACACCTGCTAGGTTCAGCAGAAAGGAGGGAGAAGAGAGAGTTTATTTACATTTATCATACTTTATAGAATTCTCAACTCCACAAGGGATTGGAGGACATGTCACTTCCTCCTCAATCCCACTGGAGAAAAAGGATGCTCATCAAACTTTCTCGTATCAAAAAGGAAAGAAAACCAGAAAAGACGGTTAAATAAACATTGGCCATTATTTACATGAAACTGTGTGAAAATTCTTTGACTCCAAGGTTATAACAGAAGGCTTAGCAAAAAACAGGACAGCATCAGTGCAGAGGCAGGCTCTGGCAGCTGCAGACTCTAGGTGGTCTGAATTGCTCATTACCCTGCTGAACTCCAGTGTGATAGCAGCCTCTTAATCTTGGGCGCTGGAGTTGGCAGTCGGAGTAGGGCCCTGATATCCTGCAGCTTAAGCAAAGACTGTAAGAATGAAAAGTGGTATAATGTAATCCACAAAGAGGGAATAGGAACAAATATTTGGGAATCAATCTTCTTGATTTCGTAAGTGGTATCCAGTAACCAAGAAGAGCTCAGCAGAAACTGACCATGGAAGCACCAGAGAAATGCTTAGTACTTGACCATAATTTAATTAGCTCTCAATAGCTTCCAGAAAAAAAAAAATCTCTAAACCTGCATATATTTAAGATAAGCCTTTTGTTTCATTTGTAACCCACAAACTGACAAGGAATTTAGGTCCCTTCCCCCTTCTCAGACTCCATCCTCTTTTTATTTTGTTCTCCATGTCGCAGAACTTGATTTTTTCCCCCTGCAGTACTTTTCTTTGACCTCATTCCCCCCTCCAAGTAACTCTATCCTGTGCTGCTATGTTCATGCCCAGCCAGAGCTTTACAGATGGCTTAATTATTTTCTTTTCTCAAAGAAAATTCAATCTGATCCCCAATACACATAGGATAAAATAAAATGAATCAGCTGGGAAGCTGCATTATGAAGGGGGAGGGGTAAAAGAAGTTATGTAAAATTTCATGTCGCTGTCAGACTGTTTTCATAGAATTTGTGTTTGAGATTAAATTAAATCTCTAAAACTGCTTTGATAGCTTCATACTTAGGGTGAAATGAAGCAGATGCATTTTACCCCAATACCATGCTTCTCATCTTCTCTTGCAGAGAGAGAATGAGCTGCTTTGTGGAACAGTTCTATATACTTACAGTATTAAGCAATTCTTCTTTTCCCCTGGCATTGGTATTCTTTTATTCAATTTATCTGTACTGTAGCTTGGATAATATTTACCAGATGTTAAATAAATAATTTAAGATAACAGAGTCCTGCATGACAGTTGTAGCATTTCGGGTCACCTTTTTATTCAATTTTTAAAAAAAATCACTTCAGTTCAAGATTTCAATATAGTTCAACTCAGTGGTGACACTTAATACTTTCCCCTCTCCTTTAATTTGAAAGTAGTGCTCCCCAAATAGTTCATTTGCCATATTGTTTTTATCTTTAACAAGATAAAATAGACTTAGTGGGTTTACTATTTCAGCCCGATGCCGACAAATATGAAACCAAAGAATATGAAGAGCCAATGTTTTGTAAAAGCCAGTGTTATATAATGAAACCAAATGCATGGTTTGGAATTTAGAAAGAAATCCTAGTGTGAAGATAAAAGGACATGAAAGATAGTAAATGCTGAAACGATACACCACATAATGGTACACTGTCAAGAAAGAAAGATAACATGATAACTTACAGAGCCATCTCAAAGCCTACCTAGGTACTTGACCTATAGTTTGCAAGGAAACAATCTTTTTGTTTCATCTGGCTCGTATTAAAAATAGGAAAAACAAAACCCTTATTTTTTTCCACTCTCACACATATGGTTCAAAATCCATGCAATTTTTAACTGTCTGAAATTCTTTTAAACAATTTAAGACAGAAAGAATTATTAAATCACTTTTCCATTTCATTTGATGAAAAACTGCCCCGCCGCCGTTGGTCTCTGCACTATCAATTTTAAAACTCGTAGGGCTCCAATTGGTCCTGGGTGCAATCCATCACCAGTGGCACCAGATTTGTACTGCCCGAGCTGGGTGCTGCTGAAGATAGAACTGAATAAAACCTAACCCAATATGTAAGTTGTTGCCCTGGTTTTTGCTAAAGCCTTCTGTTTTTAACCTTGGAGTCAGATTTTTTCTCAGAGTTTCATGTAAATAATGGCCAATGTTTACTTAACGGTATTCTCTGGTTTTCATTCCTTTTGTGATAAGAGAACTTTGATGAGCATCTTTTTTCTCCAGTGGGATTGAGGAGGAAGTGACATGTCCTCCAATCCCTTGTGCGGTAAAAAATGTATAAGACGTAATATGTGTAAATAATAAAAGTCTTTCCCCTCCCCTCTGCTGAACCTGGCAGGTGTGACAGCATCTTTATTGTGTTTTCCCAGACACAGTAAGTTAACTCTGAGCAACGCTTAAAATCCTTCCCTCTGCCAGCTCTTTCCAGGTTTTGAAACGTGATTGTTTCCCAATTCTTTCTCAAGGAGTTTTCAAAGCCCAACAAACCTCGCTGTGCTCAGTCCACCTGCACTCTGGGGGCTGCTCTCCTCCTTACCTCTCCTCTGCAGGACTGCAGAGCTAAAAAGCTATCTAAGAAACTCACTTTTTTTTATAAGAAGAGAAACAGAAAGCTACCAACCCAAATAATCTGGTTTCCAGAAATGACAGGTTAAAATACCATTAGGTTGGAGTCAACCTTTCATCTATCCTATGTACACAGATTTAAACAGCTGTGGTCTGCATATAAATGCTCACAGGTCTGCATTGCAGCTGAGAATGCTGGAAAATCTTTGGTAATAGCTTTTTTGATAGAAAATTTGAGTTTAGATTAATTCAAGTTCTTCTGGATGTTCTTCTCCTCAATATTTTAGGAAGTATCCACAGAGCACAAGAAAGGTTTGAGGTGATTCTTTCTACTAGCTGTGCTGAACTTATCTGTGTCTGGCACCAAGCTTTTGCTTTTCAGCTGAAAAAAAGAATTTTCTGGCTTTTTGAAAGCCAGAAAATTTTTATCTGGGGTTATCCATTAATGATCTTTAATTGTCAACATGGCTACAACTTTTTTAAGAAAACAAAGCCTCATCTGTCCTGAAATTCAAGTCTATGATGTTCTTTTTCAATGTAATAGTTCAGGACGATTTTTCCCTGGAGCACTGCATTTTTTTTCACTCTGCTATGGAACCTAGACCTGCCAAACTTTATACTCTTATCTCCTAGTATAATAAGAGATATGTAAGATATCTCTTATCTCCCACTCTTCACAATAGCAAAAACAACCCTATAACTTTGTAGACGACACTCCTGAACCAGTAGTTAGAGGAGAAGGAAAGCCATGATTCCTGGGAACAGCCTTTCCACAGGGGGAGCTGAAGGTGCTCAAAGCCTTTTCAAGTCTTTGTAGTTTACCTGTGAATCCTATTTCCAAGTGTTATCAGTGACCCTACTACCAGAGAATATAAATCTCTACCCTAAAGAGATGACTTGCTTTTTCACTGGGATCACTGCCAGGGAATAGACTCAGCACGGCGCTGAATTGCAAGGGCTAAACAACAATGGGTAATTGCTCACTTAATTGAGAATTATGTGTTTAGCTGGCAAACACGATATCTGAAGGCCCATTCACAGGTGTGCTTTGGTATTTACGTGCAGATATTTCTTGCTGTTGGGGCTGGCTGAGAGCTTCTGGCTGCTGCCTTGCCGTGCAGCTCAGGGTGCTTGGGAGGGAGGGAGGGCAGCAAGAGTTGCTCAGTGCTCATCGTTAAAGCAGTGCAGGAAATAAAAGTGAGTGTCTCTCAGCACAATATATTCCTGGGAGCCTAGTCTGAATGAGCAATTCATCGGCATGTTTCTATTTCCAGCAGGGGCTGTGCCAATTAAGAGGGCTGCATATAAACCCTTTCAGTGATGTACACTGGGAGGTAAAAATAATGATAAAATATGGGTTTATTTTTTTTAGCTATTCCTTTAGTGATAGTGGGAATGGAGCCAAGCGAGCCTACTGCCTTCACCTTTCACAGGCTGTTTCCATAAGTATCTGGCCAGCTAAGAGATAAACTCTCCTTTGGAAGTGCTAAGAAACTTGTCTCTTACTTCTCATGCATCCAGATGGGAAAATAAATGTTCTACTGCAGCCAAGATTTGTTATTGTGCTTGGAGATTTAAGGGAAACCTTTGCATCTTTAGAGTCAGAGTGTCTTTTTAGCTAAGCACCTATTTCTGGCTGTGAGAAGATTAGGGGATGCTGAATTAATTCTATCTACAGTGTTCAGTCCTTTTATTCTTTTAATGTGAATATGGGGTGGGAGAGGAGGCACACTTGAGAGAGTCAAGCCTGAGAGTCGAGAGATTCTGTTCTGTTGAGCCCTGCAGGAAATAAAGAAAAGAGCTGAAAGGACCCCAGATACTTTCAGAGATGAGGAACTTTGGGATCCTCTCTGCATCACTTCAGGCAGAGCTGTGAATCTCTGTTTTGTACATCCAGTGGTGGTTTTATGCTTTCTCCTTTACCACCTCGTGGCTGCAATGGTGCCTTCACGGCAGCTCTGCTGTGAATCCAGGAGCCTCCAGGGGAGGATTTCTTCCACAAAGTGGGGAGAAGCTCCTCCTGCCCCCAGTATGAGCATTTCTCGAGTCTAAGGCTCCCGGGAAAAAAATGAATGCATTTCCAATTTGCTGGAATATTGAGGTTCCAGCTCTTGTTTTCACTGTGGTGCAAAATGGACTTGAGACTTTTAGAAATTTTTTAGTATAAGAAAAACCAAACAGATGATTTTCACACTACTTTGGTACAGTAAGTTACTCTCGTTCAAAACCTTGCTCTAAGGACTTAATTTGAAGTTTCTTCTGTGTCAAAACTGTTTGGTGTGTCTAGTAAGAGGAGGGCAGTGGAAAGGAGCAGAAAACATCTCCCATTCTCTGCTTTTGTAGCAGGAGTTGTGTTAAAAAAAATACAACCCTGGCCAGCTGGGATGTCACAAAAGCTTTTTCAGATGCAAACCTGAAAACTGGGAGAGATCTTTGATGTGTGTATCACAGAGTAACTGGCAAGTGTGGAACACTTACAGCACTGAACAGGCCTGCCTTAAAAGTATTTAAAGAAACATTTTTTAAAAGTACCAAGAGAGCAAACAAAGTAGTCTTTGGATGACCTCTTGTTTCTCTTGACTAGCAGTAGCATTCATTAATCTCCTGCATATGATAAAGTCAGCTGTTCAGCTGGCTCCCAGTAAACTTGACTCCTTTAATTGGCAAAGCTCCTGCCATCTAAGAATTTAGTTCATTTTTTCATATCATGCTAAAAGACTAAATAAAATCCAATCTTCTGGAGCAATATTGAGATATTACATCCAGATGAAGGGTGGGTGTCATAAGAGAACAGGCTGCTAGCAATATTCTCTAGGCTTCTTGCCATCAGCTTGGATTAAAGTAGTGAAGCTGAGGTAAAAAGCAAAGCAGTTTTTATTCCTGCTGACATATTAAAAAAAAGGTATAGAGGGCACTTCATCAAGTCCTTTTGTTATATGATTATCGACCTGGGAGTTAAAGGTTTATTGTATTCCTTGCTTCCTAATACAACACTTGTTTCATCTCGGAAAACACCGTGTTTTATATAGTAAATATACATGTTTTAAGATGAGACGGGAGAAAAAAATTATTCAGATTCGTACTCAGATCGGATTCCAAATCTCCATGAATATGTGTAATGGAAGGTGGAGATTTCATATTTCTCCCCTGCTAATTTCATCAGGGTGAGACTCCATTGTCTGTTCTGCTTTTCAGAGTGTGTCAGTCCTGCCTGGAAAAGCTTTTATTGTGTAACAGCAGAAGTTGTCCCTGCTGTGCTGGGTTATTGAAATAAGAAGCAGAGTCACTACAGCCAAATATACACGAGCCCTTACACCAAACTGACAATAACATTTACAGTTCTTTTCGACTGATGCAGAAACATCCATGCCATATGAAAGCTGCAAGGCATTAAAGGAGGAGCACATGGAAACGATGCCCACAGAACAGCACAAAGCCCACCCAACAGCAACCTGGCCAGCTGGCACAGCAGCAGCTGCAGGGGCTGGGCAAAGGTGGCACAGCTTCCAGTGCCCAGCAAAACCCAGTGTAAAATGAATGTTTCCAGGTCAGTCCCGGAGTGCTGGACATGCTCTGGCCATGGGGGTTGTATGGCCACGAGAGCACACACACTCTGGGGTGCAGCAGGGCTCAGGGAGCTGTTTTCCCTATTTATGAGCACAGTTTCATGAATAACTGCCTAGTTTCTGCTCCTCTTCTCCCATTGTTATTCTGTTTTCTATTCTGCTCTTCCCCTCCCCACGGCAGAGAGGGGACTTTCATAACACAAGGGATACCCAGGGAATACTGAAGCAGTGGTAACTAAGGCACTCCAGGGAAGTTGAGGGCAAACCCTGTACTGGTGGCTGTGTGCAGCAGAAATATTCTGTATATTGTTAGTTCCATCTCATCCTGACCTTAATATTCCCTCCAGGGCTTTCTTCCCTGGCATACAGTGCAGCAAATACCTAGGGAATATTGCAAAAAAAAAAAGAGAGAGAAAATTATCTAGTTACCTAAGGCAACTGAAAAGTTTTAAAACTGCCCAGTGTAGTTGTGTTTCACAACTCCCATTTAACAGACAATGCCTGTCTCTCAAAATATCCGCATGGAAATGTGGAGCCAACAGGGAAGCTGGAGTGCTCTGACTGTGTGTCCTGCCTGCATCCAATTAACAGCCAAACCATTTGAAAGGAAAGTGATCAAATGGAATGAATTCATTTAAAAAATATAAATGGGCATAATGTTTTTACAACAGAGATTGATGTGTTTGCTGAAATGGGGTGGTTTCTAAGCTTTTGAGAGCAAAGCCCATTCCCTTGGGAAAACAGAGTCTGACTTTTATGTGTTGTTGGTATTAGATTGGGCCTTGTAGGGGCAGTGAGGGGTATTTTGCCATGTGTGGTACAACAAGTCCTCCCCAGAAAAAACCTGTAGCCCAAGCAGAAGACATAAACCAGGGAGTTGTGGCAGGCTAAAAAGAAATGATGAGCTGCTCAACATGTTCAGCTTGATGTCTCTGGCTTCACCTTCTTGAGTTCTACTTCACAGCCTTGAGTTCTACTCCTCCTGCACTGCCCTCCAGCAGATGCTCCATCCAGCCTTGGAAAATGCTGAGATCTTCAAAACAGGATTGCGTTTCTTAATGTTGTAATAAATGACAAATTAGTTAGCAATGTCTCTGTTCAAAACAGCGTGATTCTCGCTGGCTTCAGGATACACTTGGTAGAGAAATTCATGTGTCATGGATGTGGTTTCAGGCTCTCTGCAAATTCAAGCCAACGTTGCTGAGCTGGTTACATTCGGGCCGTGTCTCCAAGGGTGGTTTTTATTTTTTTTTTCCCTGGAACTGGAACGGCTGTATTTTAAATGAAAGGCTAAACCTCAGGAAAATTAATTAAGAAGTTGAGCCTTTACAGCTCAACTGCATTGTATGTGTGTTCCTCGTGCCAGTTACAGATACTGTATCTGGCAATAATTTGCACTCTCAACAATTCTATTTCATTTTAATTTAGCAAAATGATTCTGTTTAGCTACTAAAGTCATAAAACCAGATTAAAACATCAATCCAATGAAATACATTTAAGCGTGTGTTTAATTTTGTGCATACAATTGTTTCTGGTGACTTCCATTTCTATGTTTCAAACTAAGGAAATGCTGAAGCATTCTAACTGATTCTGACTTGACTGCAAACACTGATTTATGGTTTTGGTACTGACAACACAGCCCGTGGAATTTCAGCAGCAGTGAATTTGACCCACTGCATTGAAAAAAGGTGAGAAAAGATTTTAAGAATTCAAATAGACTCTAGACTTTCCAGTTCAGTCAAAAGATTGCCCAACACATGCCCCTCAGCAAACTTCTCTTGAATCCTACTGTTCTTTTGCCTTGCCCTGTTTTCGTGTTTCATCCTGGCTGAGAGGATGACCCAGACATCTTTCTGCTTGCGACAGAAATAAATTATAATGGAAAACATAAGGGAACAAGGGATATTTAAACATTTACAGTCATGGGCATGTCACAGTGGGGACAAGTAACCCTTTGCTATGGAGAAATGGTAACTCAGATGGAGCTATTCAGAGAAAAACAAACCCCCCAGCCTCTTCCAGATTCTCAGAACCTATTTTTCTTGAGGTAATCTGCAAAACTCTAGCTTCTGTGATGTTTCTTTCCATATCCTATATAGCTGTTGGAGAATAAGTCATAATTAAATATGTATAATAGGAAAACATCATGATACATACATATTCAAGAGCAAATGTTAATTGATGGGCATAAGGGAATTTCTAGTGCAGAATCTGACCCTCAGAGATGCTGGCTTTGAGAACGAGCTATCTAGATACTTTTATTACTCCCAGCACTATGATATCTGGGGGCCTTGCAAACGTTAATGAACTTATCCTCACAACCACCTTGTGAGGCTGGGAAGTTTTAGCATCGACTTTAAGGGAGTACAACCAGGCCCTAGGCATGCAGTAGCAGCCACAGAGGAGCTCAGAAGGAATCATGCTTGCTTCAAACAACATTAACTACTTGTTGGATAATAGCTGGGGATAATGGCACATACAGCGTCGAGTGGGTTGCCCCTCTCCCATAAATAATTTGGAGAAGAGAGCCTATGAAACTCCAGTGAGAGAGGTTTGGCAAGGAAGTGGGGGAAATAACAGTGCTGAGCCATGGATTCCCTTCTCTCCTCCCCTTCCCATCACGAAAACCTGATGGCTTTCAGTCATTGCAGTGGCAGGAGTGTGTGAGTGCCTGCGCATGCGTGCGTGCCTGCGCATGTGCTCAGCAGTGAGCAATGGCATCCAGAAGGGGAAAAAGAGTTTCAGGCACTTTTCCTATAGGTGCAGACAGATATGTAGTGAAAATACAAAATTTGTATTCCTGACTGACTTTGTGTCCAGTTTCAGTCATGTTGCCCACTGCAATGGCCATCAAAATGAAACTTTCTGTCACCTCCAGCGTGCGAAGGGGCTCGGCCCATGCAAGTGGAGTAAGTGGTCATCTTAAATTTCTGAGTGCAGCAGCTCAGGTGGGAATTGCACAGGCAGCTTTGGTCATTTTTCTCCATCAGAAGGTCACATATCCCATACAGGTGTGGCACACTGTTTGAAGGCGAAATGGCTTTTGCACATATCCCGTTCACCTTCTGGGATGTAATTTAAGAAGGGACCTCTTGTAAGGCACAGCATATATTTGGGCACAAAGGAGGAAGCAGCCTGACAAACTGAACAAAGCAGAGGCGTTTTCTCTCTCTCCTGAACGTAAAAACAGGGAATGTGCAAAGCCCAAGCATGCTTCATAAATTCCAGCTGCTGTCACTCAGCGGTGGAGAGGAATACAGGGGAATATCTGTTACTAACAGGCACCACAGTGGTGGGGTTTTGTCCCCCCCTCTTCCTGCAGTCCAAGGCAGATTTGTGTTTAACCCTACTTGCTGTGAAAAGCCAGTGGCCAAACTAATTTTGACTGCTCTGGGAACAAAATGTGAATTTGCAGTGAACAACCTCCAAGCACGTTGGTGGGAGGAAATTCTCTCATGCTCTGCTTCTGCAAGATGGAAGCTTGGGGAGTTCCCAAAAATCTAGGTACAAGTACCCAGCTACTCCCCCAAAATCCAGAGGATCTGTGCCAACCTCCAGGGACATCTGATCCTGTCCTCACACTACAGAGGACTTCTCATTGCCCCTTCTGCTAAAGCAAAAGTGTTTGTCCCCAGAAATTTGGTTGCAGGGTTGGGGCACTGAGTGTTATAATCACAGTCTAATCAACGATGTCATTTCTACTCTGCAAAACCATCATCCAAACGAATTATTCCTCTATTTTTGCAGTCAGACCCTCTGAACGACTTTTCCTCTAATCTTTATAAAATGGGAGATTTTGAGTGTGATTTTAAGCCATTTTAAGAGTTTTACTAAGATGCACCAAATACATTGTACATATAGCACAGAAATGGGGCAGAAGGAAGCTACAACTCCCCCTGAGCAGATAGAAAAGGCACCGAGGTTCAACAGAAAGCAAAACATGGCATTTGAGTTTTTCCTGTCACGGAGGAGAAAGTTGCAGCTAACACATAGAGCAGATGTAATTTTTCTGTGAGCTGTGTTGTACAATCCCTCAAGGCTCTTTATTGTTGTTTTTTAGTTAATATGAACCCCTCCACTGACTGCAGTTGGAGTTGCATGTGTGGAAAAATGACAGCACGGGCTAACAGCAGAAAATTTGACAAGCTGGCTTGATTAAGCTTTTGTTGAGCTTTGCAGCACGTGCCTTTCTATGTGTCTCATGAACTGCTCCTTAAGTAAAGAGGAATTATTCCTTGCTCTTCCCTATGTGCTCCCCTAGGCATGAAGAGAGGTGTGCAAAGCCTAACCTCTGTCCTGGGATCTGGCAAAAGGGCAAATTAGGGTTTCTAGTTTTAGTTAAGCTAGTTATTTAATTGTTTGAATAAAATAATAAAATCTGTTGTTCTGGGAAGGTTCCCGTAATTCTGAGTCTGCTGGTTGGAGAATATTACTTCAATTTTTAATCTTTCCGGGACAGGAACTTCTCTTACCTTTAATAACTGCACAACAGCTGGCACAAGAGAATGCCTGGTTTCGGATGAAGGAAAAAAAATATTACTAATGAATAGGAAAAAATAAGACAACTCTCATAGCTCTGAAGATAGAGGGAAAAAATACATAAAATAAGATTCCATGTGCTCACAGAAAAAAATTTGGAACCTTACTTGAAGAATGATTTTAAAAGATGACACAATATTTATAAAGCATTTTAAGATATTTCTGAAGGGAATATGCAACCAAAAAAGTGCCACAGACAGATTCTATGTATGTTTAAAGAGAAACCAGAGACTTACATTTTTTACTCTTCGATGAAAATGAAAATTTTCTCCATTGTTATTACACAGCTGCATTTCCCAGAACCAAACATTTTTGCCACTGTTTAGCACATCAGAAATAGTAGCCTCTGTTAGATGGGGATGCTCAGTCTGGAAGTTTATTTATCAAAGGCACATCACTAAAACAAAATCTGAGTGAAGGCCTGATGATTCCAACACTGGATTAAATCAACCATTAGCTCCTAAAGAAATGGAAAGACAAACTCTGTCTCAGTTAAATACATGAAATTGTATTGCCATCTTGTTCTGCAATGCATTTCTGATTTATTAGACTCTTTTTGGAGTTGAGAGAGAGAAGGTTTTAATTCACACTGACTTAAAGCCCTAGAGTCGAAAATGTTAATGAACGTGAACACAAGTTTTGTTACAAAGTTGTGTTTTGTTAGGTGATTTGAAATTAAACTCAATCTCTACCCAGATTAGTATGGTAAAAGTGAGCTTGCTTAAAACATAACCCAGATTCATTTAATTCATAACAAAGGGTTCACATTAGCTCTGGCTGGTTTTTGTTTTCTTTGAAAAAAATGCAGTTTTAGCAATACTGAAGTGCTTTCTAAATTCATTGTAGCTTTGCCAAATTGTCTGGAACAAAACCATGATGTTGAAAATGTTGTAATGTTTTATTTCATCATTTGAAAACCAGAATGCTTGAAATCTAAATGATTGTTTGTTTTGAAATTTCCTTTAATACATTTTAAAAGTAAAGCTGCTTTAAAAAACTTCCTAAATTTGGAAGGATTTGTTCAAAGTGAAACATTTTTTAATTCTGCAAAATCTGTGGGCAAAATTGTTTGGGTTTTTTTTTTATTTCAGAGAGATTGAATTCCTCTGGCTTCAATGAGAATTGAATTCTCCATTTAGAGCAGAAAAGGTGTGGTTCTTGCTAGCATTAGTATAAAAACCCTAATAAAGATAAGCCATTTCCTAGGAACAACTGTCAGCAAGTCCAAATAAAGACAATGCAAGACCCTAGGATTCATCTTGACCTGCAAATCTACACGAAAACTATCCTCCATGGGATTTTAACCTACATCTTTTATAGCTGTCTTTTCCTTCACAAGGACTAGACTATATGAAATGAATTTTCTGTTTTGTTTAGGTTTTTTTTAAATACAAAAATTAAATACAAAATTTTTAAATACAAAAATTTTTTAAAATACAAGTTATTTTTTTTTAAATACAAAAATTCATCTTTAAATCCAAATTTTGAATCTGGAAAATCTGAAGCCAGGGACAGATATTATTCCCATTTACTAAAACCTTCCCTGCTCGTTCAAACCCCATTTTTCTCCCCCGGCTCTGTCAGTGTAAGATTACCAGCAGTTTTATAAGCCCTGGTTTCCTCTCCTTCTTTATCATGCTGTGCTTTTCCTCTTCATTTATGGCATGGCAGCATTTCTTTTACTACGTAGGGCACATCTTCATCTCCCTCTCCATCTTTGTTCTCCATTTGGGGTGGTATTGAACCCAAAAATGCCACTCTACAAGCATGGTAAGATGCATGCCTTAGTAGAGCACTCTTACCTTCAGATAATGGAAATTATTCTTAATTATTCTTTCAACTTTTCACAGAAATGAAAATGTATTGATGAGGTATTCTTGTAGTCTGCCCATCTTTTCATATACCACCAATATGTCAGCTGAACCACGGAGGGATTGACAATTATAAATCTGTTATCTGTTCTACAAAAGGAGGGAATGGGACTAAAAACTTGGACAAAGTGATCAAGGCCAGGCAAGGTTTTGAAGGCTGCAGTTGTGAAAATGTCTGAAGAATGTAGAGACCAGGGCTGTATTTACAATCTCAGCAAAAATAAGAGGCATTCAGCCAGACCTTTGGCTGATGTAAATCTGCACAATGTACAAAAATCATTAACACAGGGAAGGAGCTGGCCAGGTGCCTTCTGCTTGAGGCACAATACTCATGATTTAGCAATCTGTGCTCTGAGTGATGGATCTGGGCTGATATTCACCAGGTGAGAATCCAAGCCCTCATCTTAAAATCAAGATGGCCATTGCATACCTTAAGTAAATTCTGTGCAGTTGTTGCTTGGAAAAAACCCTAAGGAGCTATTGTTTGTTATTATTTCACTTTTGCCTCAAATTGAAATGTATAAATCTGCCTGCTTTCCCTGGCCTCTGCTTTCAGAAAGCTCACTGCAGTAGTTATCTATTGCCTTCTTGAATTGCTGTTTGATATTTTATTGGCCACCCAGAAGGGTAATAGAGCAAATAACATGCTGATGTTAAAACCCAGCTCGGGAAGAACATTTTGGTGTGTGTGTGTGTCTGGGGGTGCACATGTGTGCTTGTTTACAGGAAAACCTTTGCAGGGAGAATATTGAGCACAACTGGACCTGAGAGCTTGCACCATTTTCTTCCACAGTCTGTATTCATCCTGAGTTAGACCAAAGCAAAAATCCCTGCTTGGAAAAAGGCTGCTAAAATTTCATTTCAGAAGCTCAAATCCTTGTATTTTCAAAGAGTCAAATCTCCTTACATCCTTCAGATGTTCAGCAAAAAGTGACACTAAAGTCACCTGGACTCAGCAGCATCAGATTCCAGCCTGGATCCTACCTGTGACCAGGTCTGAATTCTGTTTGGCAGCAGAGCTGGAAGAAAAACTGACTCCAGGTGAAGTTCTTAGCATATCTTGGGTCCTGGAGCTGTTAAAAAAAGAAAAAAAAAAAAAAAGAAAAAAAAAAAAAAAAAAAAAAAAAAAAAAAAAAAAAAAAAAAAAAAAAAAAAAAAGAGAAAAGAAAAGAAAATTCTGCTGGTGACCAGGGCACAGACTCTGAGAAAATTCTGCCTTGGTTTGGACAGTCTTTCTTTGGACCTAACAGACACTGTGAAGTTCACAATTTCAATTAAATGTCATCATTACTGCTGTAACTGTGTCATCAGATGGTTTCTGACTAACCTTTCTTACAGCCAAACTCCACATCTGACAAGCTCTGGCTATTTTTCACAGCACATTTTAAGTTTTTTTGCCCCTACAAAGAGATATGGCATCATCCTCAAATATGCTTTACTTAAAAATATTTCCAACAAAACATCATGATGTGCCAATGGTTTAATTCTCACTTAAATTTGTATAAAACTTCACATATCAAAAAACCTCCACAAATTTTAGCATATGTAGTCAAGTGTTAACTGTGTATAGGAGGCATATGAAAGCATTCTGGTTTAATTTGAAATTTGCTCTGTTCAGGATCATCCAGACATTAAAATCTGGGATCACTTTGGGTGTTCCTCAGCTGAACTGGAGCCGTGGGGAGCACAAAATAGTAGAGGCTGCTAATATAGAGCTTGTGAATATTCAGTGCACTTTAGCCTGTGTCACTGGATTTAAAGGCAGTTTGTAAATCACCTTCCCATTCTGTGACTTCCATTGCTGAGCCCAGAAGTTTAGTCTGGGCAAAACTTCCAAAAAGAGCAGATACCAGTAACTTATTCTTGATATTTCAATGCTAAATAAGAGATGAGAATTAAATCTAAATGTTTTTAAAAAATTTTGCAGCGTATCTCAATGTACAGGCTGTGAACAAGTGAGAGCAAAGGAGGCAAAATCAGACGTTCAGTGGATCAAATGTAATAAATCCTCTGAGGCTAATCAGCCTGCCTTCCCCCACTAACCTCAGCCCCACGCTATGCCAAATAGTGAAAGCAGATGTCTCAGGAACAGGTAAAAAACAATCTGAATTCCCATTCCCCACAACTGAAACAAATGTTGGGTTTGGGGTTTTGATTTGGGAAGCTTCCAAACTGAACTGCGTGAGACATTTCATCCAAAGCCCTTCAAAGAAACAGCCCAAGAAGAGGAATTCAATTTAGCTGGCACAAGGAGAGAAGATCTATTGTAATATGGAAGAAATTCAAACGCTATAGGAGAGCCAAATGACATTTCAAATTGCTGTGATTTATTTTGCCTTGCTTACCTATATTTCTTCAAAATAGCAAGCTAACAAACCCAGTTATAATGCTTAATACACAGAAATCCTCCTACTTCCTTGTCTCTTTTACCCTCTAATTTTCTTTAAGGAATTACAACCAAAAATGCTCCATTTTTGGTCTTAGAAAACAAAATCTTACCTCTGAACTATGCTATGATCTTCACGTTATTACTCTTGGCATCAGTCTGTGCATGAAGAACGCACTATTCCTAAGGTGCTTCACTACTCGAGAGAATGTAAATGAAATAAAAAAAGATATTATATTGGAATAGCTGAGGCAAGAATTCTTCAGGTCGATACGTGTGTACTGCAGGTTTATTTTCCTGACTGAATATTTTAGGAGCCTACCAGTATGATTTGCACCCATCACAGAGAATGGCTGGGGTAACACACCATCATTCCTCGTGCTCTGAGCCGCAGCCTGGATTGCTGGTTTGAGACAAGCCAAATTCTGCAGGCAGGAGCTGCCACTGTCAATGGCCTTGTGCCTGCAGTGAAACTGGGGTTGTGCTTTCTGTGCAGCCCTGAGCAGCCTCTGCTCTCCAAACCAGAGTTTGGTGCTGTGCTTGGTCCCTTCCTGGTGCTACACACGTGTGGGTGACCCCTTGTGCTAGTTTGAAAGCAAACTAGTGAGAGACTTCAAGTCAGAAATACAATTTAATAGTGCAAAAAAAATAAATTTAACAGTGCAAAAAAACAACCCACTGACAGAGTCAGAACCCAACCTGACCCCCTGACAGTCAGGGGTTGGCAGCAGTCCAACCAAATGGTGGCTGCAGTTCTCCAGGAGTGATGGTTCTGTTGAGGCAGTGACTCTGTAGAAAAGGNCTGTAACCTAGGACACCCCTGTTCCCCTGTGCAGACCACGGGCAAGATGTGTGAACTGGTGCTTGTGTCTCTCTTCTGGCAGGAGCTGGAAGAGCAAAATCGTCTGGTGAGGCCGCTTTTCTCTGCCTGAATTTTACATCTCTTGAAGGCACTTTTGGATCACAATAACGCTCCCAGGTAAATAATGTATTAAACATGAGCACAGAGTGGCTGGACAAAGCTCAGTGTGATGGTTGTATCATTTCCAGCCCTTCAGAGCACTGTGGAGCCTCAACATGATATTAATAGAGTTTTGCAATGAGATGTTGGAGGTTTTTTTTCAGAAAATGGCTGAGGAGGATGCCCTTTTTTCCTTCCCTTTTCTTCTAATACTTGTGCCACTGAAGCAGCCCTCATTGCTCGAGCTGGTCTCATACCTGCATCTGTACAATTGTCTCTACAATGCCTTCTGTTGTTTGGGGATCTGCAGGGGAGATAACTAGCAGGAAAGGAATCTGCTCTCAGTGGGTCTTGGTGAGAGTTTTGATGCAACCTTTAGCTAATTAGTTTCATTTAATATAAATTCTCATGGCTGAAGTTCTCAAGAGACAGGAGGACTGTTCTGTGAAAGGAAGAACTCCTATCCTCAGCAATACTTTTGTATGCCTTACCTTCTTGGGGGAAAAGGGGTAAGAGACAGGCCTTGAAACCCCACTATTGCCAGAACACAGCTGGAGGGCTGGGTTTTGTACAGTCACTCCTGCGTGATAAAAGAAAGTAGTTTCTAAAACATGTACCCATAAAATTCCCACTGATTTGCAGAACAAAATTAAATTACCCAAATAGCTCTACCAAACAGTAGAGACTCCACCTAGTCAAACTGCTGTTGCATTGCAGCAAACTTTCACTCTTAATGAGCAAAACATTGCTGTGAAATGTTTCCCTGTCTCTCACGGCTTCCCTTGACCACAGCCCTTGCAGCCAAGAAAAGGGTCCTGAAATTGAGCTGAGAATTGATCTGAACCCCTGAGTGTGCAGTGGTCACAGAGAGCTCAGGGGTGGTTCTGGAGGTGCCTGTGCTGCTCAGCCTGGGATCCTCTGTGCCAGGGTTCAGGCCAGCCCTGCAAGGACATGTTTATGTAGTATAGGTAAAGGGAAAACAGAGAGCCACATTCCTGTCTGATGCTCAGAATATAAATCTGTCAGAGGAGCCTTCGGAAGAGATTTTGGCCGGGGAGTAATGAAGTGAAGGAGCTGTAGGTGAGTACAGATGACTTAGTAAACGAACTTAATGGCTGATAGGGGAATTAGCAGCACGGGGGAAATTCGGAGTGAAGCATACCCTGAACTTTCTCTGTGACTGTGCCACTCGAGTTCACTGAACACCAGCATTTCCTAAGAATTAATGGAGACACTGTAGAGAAAATCAAGTCTTGTTTTTTGACATTTTTTCCATCACTTGCAAAGCTACTCCCCTCTTGCTTCCCCCTGGTTTTGGGTGAACTGAGCATCGTGCTGGTTGACAGTTTGCACAGTGTCCCAAAAATCACTGTGATGGGGTGGGAAAGGGCTGAAAAAACAGCCTGGCTCTTTCTTAAATTTCTAAAATTTCTTAAATTTCTAAATTCAGTCTTAAAGGGCAAGCAATGCTCAACAAAAGCTGTGTCAGTTTGGAAAGCCAGAGCTTAAAACTCAAGAACAGGTTCTTTTTCTACTGCAAGTTCTCCACTCCAGAGAAGATCTGTGATTTAATTGATTTAAAGTAAAGCTGGATTTATTTAGTTAAAAAGGAACCTGATTTGTTTCTGATTGAGATGATAACCTTTATGACCTTAAAATAAACTGAAAAAGAGATGGCAAAGATGTCATTCTACTTCATAAAGCCTGAGCATCCTGTGCTGTGATACACACAGCAGCACAGAGGAAAAGATTCTGCCTTTTGTACTGCATTGCTCAAAGATTCTCAAATAATCAAACACAATCAAAAAATGAGCAATGTCATTCTGAAAAATAACAGTGATGTAATTTTCTTTTTGAGTGTCTGTTTATTCCTCTTCTTTCCCACCACTTTTTTTCGTCTCATCTCCATATCTTTTCATTCCTTTTTTCCTGTATTTTCACTCATTTCCTTAATCCTGTGCCCACTGAGTCCCTCTGTTCATTTTCCTGCTCCTTTACTCTTATTAATTCTCCCCACCCAACTGTTGCCTGGGTTAACTATTCTGCTTAAGCAATAGGATTGGAAAAGCCAGCACTTATTTTGAGAAGACCTTGTGGGGAAAGAGGATTCATACTGCAATCTCAGGTGAGGGTCTAAACATTTCCCAAATTCTCTGACCCCTAAATATGAATATCATTTGACTTTGAATAATGAGCTATTCGTTCATCTCTATATAAAACTTCATGTATCCTGACAGTTCCCTATTGCCTTCCTGTCTGAAGTGGCTCAGGAGTATAAATTATTCCAGCGAAGGTTGGCAGTAATTTATGCTCAATAAATTGACTATAGATCTGCTTGTTTCAGTAGGTAGCATGGGAAGGGCTTCTACATTTTGCTAAATTCCCTCATTTGTTCTCGGACTGAGTGCTCGCCGTCCTGGGGCTGATCATGAGCCTCAAACCTCTGTGACAGGCAGGCACCCTTATGGCTTCAGTGAAACTACTCCTGTGAGTAGCAAGTTCCTGGTGTAAGAAAGAGGGATCTAGGCTGGCCACTGGAAAGTCACTGGCACAACAGTGTGGAAGCTGGAGGTCATTTTTTGCAATATATGTAAAGGGCAACTGATGAAACAGCAAAGGCTGCTGTTAAAAAAATCCCCCTCGCTTTAACTGGCAGAAATTTATTGTTTCTTTTTAGACTGATTTTTCCCACAAGAGCATGAAACAGCCCATGTAGCCTTTTGTTTTCTTTCTTTTCTTTTTTTTTTTTTTTTTTAAATGTAAAGTGGACTAGTTCCTTTGTGGGACTTCTGCAGAAAAGGGTGATACAATCCTTTTGTCCAAGATGCAAAAAGCAGAAAGTAATTCATCACCTTTCAAGTACAATTTATTATGGGTCAGGGAGAAAGGTTTCCCTCATGATCATTAGGTTTCAGCAGTGCAGATGCTGGACATGATGAACCAATGAGGCTTATCAGGTGTGATAATCAAAACAGATTTTCTTTTGTATCTGCTGTCTCTCTCCCTTAGAGATATCTAGGTTTCGGACACTGACCACGATTTTGTAGATACAGACCTAGTCTTTTATTGTTCTGTGTGGAAATTATCACCTGATATTTTAAATTAGAGTGATGGAAACGAATGCCATGCCTGAAGTTTGATGCANTTCTTTTTCTCTCTTTTTTTTTGTGAACTTCTAAGTCCAAATGACTCTTCTTTTTCTCTATTTTAAAGGACCTATTACCTCTACAGATTGCGTTTTCCATCTGGAATTGCACGTGGGCAGTAAGTGGGGTTATCTGTAAGTCTGAGAATGTTAGACTCTAATGGATGGATGTGAGTATTTCCAGGGAATAAAAAGACATCCCATGTCTTTCCAACCACTTTACACTGATTGCTGATTTTTTTATGAGTAAGATAATTAAGTGAATTATTTCCCCCACTTTGTCCTTTCCATGAGTAGCTCAGACATCAATGAAGATGTGCTCTCTGGTGCCAGGATAACAGTCAGCCTTTACTGCCAAAATATCAGAACCTTCATTTTCTGCCCTGCAACCGAAAGAAAAACATCAGAATAAGGAAAATATCTCTCCTTCCACTCTCCCCTATCTCTCCATCAATTAAAAGAAAAATTCTGTTGATTAGATATATTTAAGTCACTTGAACAGTCTAGAATTAGGTGTCCTCCTTTATTTCTCACACAAAAAAGTGAAGATAAGTAAATGTCAAGCAGGAATGAACTTAGACTGGGCATCAGCCATGGCTGTAGCTCAGCTTTGGGCTTTGCTGCTGCATTCCCAAGCAATTGTCAGGGAGCTGCTTCAGGGATCAGTGCAGGGACATTCAGTTTGCACCCAACCAGCTCAGGGGCTCCACACCCATTATAACTCGGGTAACTGCCCTTGGGGGTATTTCTGAGTGCAGATTGACCAGATCTGCAGTTGGGAGGGCCTAAATTCAGCATCTTCCCTAAGAGCTGATCCCATGTGTACTGAGATGGCCTCGTGCAGGCAGTGCTGGTTCACACAGTGGCACCTGCCCACTGAGCCAGAAGGGCTCACCTTACTCCCAAGATCATCTTCACTCATATTTTTTACATAGTAGTTCAAAGCCAGTGATTCTTTGACGTTTCCTCTTGATCATTATCTTTTTGGTGTGCCTTTAATTGTAAAACAAGCGTCAACATGCTTTGGTTGGTTTGTTTTTTGTTTTAATTTTTTTTTTCCCAAATAATTGGCCAGTGACTGGTATAAAGCATTATCAAAATTCCTTCAATGAATGGACACTGAGACTGAGGAAATATTTTGTCAGGAAAAGGAGGAAGGGAAGAAGAAAGATAAGCTGCTTTCCTTCAAACTCTGTATCAGATAAGGATGTTTCCTAAGGGAAAAAAAAAAGCCTAAATTGTAAGAGGAGCAGAAGTATTATATATTTAATTGCAGCAGCTACTGGCCTTTCATGATGAGAACCTCTAATCAAGGGCTTTGATTATAAGGGACACAGCTGAGATAAATGTCTTACTCAACATTTTGAAAAGAAAAATTCTTCAACCTGGTCTTTTAAGAACTCATTAGGTACTACCAACTTCAACTGAGCTGTGAATCAAGCCAACTTTTCAATGAGGATGTGTTTTACTTTGTTTACCTAAATGTGACTTAGTGTCCAGACTATGGAAAATCTGCTTCATCCAGACACTGGCCTAGGAAAATACTTCAGCAAATAGCAAATGACACATGCATAGAATGCATTGCTGAAATTGATCCACCAAGCTGAGGTCCTGTTCCTTCAGTGGAAAAATCCCCTTGAGCCACAACACAAGGATATTTCCCAACTCTTAACAGTAAGCAAGAAAGGCACAGCCTTCTTCCAGCTTCCTTTCTTCTCTCATTAGTTTTACCTCTTTTTAAACTGAAGATTTTATTCTGTAACTTCGCACAACACGTAAATGATGTCGTTTTAGCAGTATATGGGTCTATTCACATGAACAAAGATGTGGAAGTTGTTAAAAATTGATGGTATTCTCACAGAGATTTGCAAAGTCAGTAAGACCATTGGAAATTTGTGACACTTCGAGTGCTAGGGTTCTCCACCCCTGGCTACTCTCCGTATGTGGTATTTTAAAATGTTGCAAAATAGAGTTCTCTTTCAATGGTTTGATGGGTTTTTGGTTTTTTGTTTGTTTGGTTTTTGATTTTTTTTTTTTTTTGCTGATGTTTGGGAATTTTTAGAAAGAGGCAACACAAAATACATGTTTGAGAACAAATCAGAACAAAGGAGGCCGTAACTACTCTACAGGGTCTCTTTAAAAAGTAAGCTATGAAAAAACCTCTAAACTGCCATCACCCTAATTATCTAAACTTTATATTAAAGAGGGTTATCCATCTGTCATCTGTTTTGTGATCCTTACCCATGCCTACACGTGAAGCCCTCGATCACATCCACTTCCTCTGCCAACCAGCTGCAACTGGAAGAGTTTGGCCTTTTTTGTCAGAACTTTTTTCACGAACTACATTTTCTTTAACCCAAACCCTCATGGGCAGTTTTGGGATCCCCAGCCCAGGCACTGAGTAGCTCATTCTGCCTCCTGACCACCAGGCTTCTATTGCTGCATGTTTTTGTGCCCAAGTGCTGAAAGAGGCTTGTGCCAAAGTGATGAAAGAAATGTGCTGGAGCCTGAATGAATCCCAGCCCGCTGCTGCCAGCTCAGCACAAGGTAAACACTGGAAATTCCAAACAGTAGAGCACGAGTGAAGCATTGCATGGCTGTAAAGCTGACCTGCAGTCAGAAAATTGATTGCTTCTACTCGGGATCTGATCCAGACTGAGTGAGTTCAACAGGGCTGTTTCCAGTGGAAATTAATTCTGGGCTTCCCTGATTTCAGGAGGTGACTGGATGTTACCACACGTCTCTTTTTTATGAATGAGGATGCAGGATGGTTCCTTCTGCTTTTACTGACTTTCCCCCTCCATCTCTCAGAGCTTAGAAGGGAATTGTTGCCTAAGCCCTTTGAGTTCCCAGAGTTAAACCCAGAGCTGGAACTACCCTTTGGCTTTGCATGAACGTGCAGCTGTGGTTAGCACCACACTGACTCAACAGATCCATTCAGTGTGAGCACTCATTTAAATTGGGCCATATCTCCTGAATTTCCTGAGAAATATACATTTTTACTACTGTACTTAGCATGGCACAGCCCAGCTAATGCTGATGGAGAGGGAGTGAGATTCTCTTCCATCCCCAACCAAAGGCTGCTCCAGCTGCCCAGTCCCTGCTGCAGGTGATGAGGTGTGAATCAGACAGGGTGCAGCTCAATTTTCATGTGCAGGATTAGCTGGCAGCACTGCCGGATAGAAAAATAATCTTTTCACCATCAAAATACACAAATTTGATCTGGAGTCAAAGGTGTACCCTACAATGCCATTTTTCAGAGTGGCCTTTTAGCAAAGAAGTACACTTGAGCCCATTTCCTACTTCTTAATGGAAGAGTTATTACTCTATTGGTCTGTTAATATTTTTTTCAGCCAGTTTGTTGATAATTTTAGGACAGTTACACTGACTTCTTTCTTTCTTCCCCTCCAGTTATCCATGGCAAAAAAACCTGAAATCCAATTTCTCAACACAGACCACCATTTGTTGATTTACCTGCATTAAACATTCAGTGCAAACCTAAACTATAAAAACAATACTCCTACTATTTAACTTCAAGGGGGATTCCTCATTCAGCTGTAAAAAAAGAGGAGAAAATGAAAGAATCTGTTTGAAAGGAGCATCTCAATACAGTGGGCCAGAGTCTGCTCTCAGTTCTGCAAAACCATCAGATCTGGGTCTAGCGAAAAATAAATCAAGAACATGTTTAATTATTAGCACATGAACAATTGTTTTTGCCCTCACTGGAAGGGCTATATGATATAAAATATGCTCGTGGGAGCACCAATACTTCCATGCTCCAGTTTAACTGCAAGCCTTTGTGTCTGGCTGGAAAGTAGTCAGCCCTTGAAAAACTAAAATTCAGAAAAGATGTTGAGCACCTAAGCCTTCCTGAAGAAAATGTTTTCCTGAAGAAAACATCTTCCTGAAGAAAGTTCCAGTGGGTTTTTCTTTTTTTAATCCAAGAGCTCTTATCCTAGGGTTTTAAGTACTCTTTAGAATCAGATTTAAACCTCCAAATCTAGAATAAAGTATGGGCCTTGGCCTGATTTTGTTTCTCACTTGACTAAATAGCTAAAGCTAGAAAATCAGCCTCAGACTCTTTTACATTGTTCACATAGCAAAGAAGAATGGACTTCATGGAAACAAAAACCAACTAAAACCATCTTAATCCTGACTCAGCCATTTTATTATTTTCTGAGGAAAAAATTTCAGGCCTAATTCTGATTTTGAGTACAAAGCTGCACATCACAGCATAGCTGTGGATAGCAGCTGATTTTTACCAGAGAAACGTCACATCTCTGAAAACTGTGAGTGCTAAACCCAAAAAATGTTAGCAAGCTGGGCACAACTATTTCATAATCTTAAAGTTCAAATAGAAAAATTCCTAAAGCCCTCTTTATAGCATTTTATGTGGTTAAACATTGTGAAGGGAAGACAGGGTTTCTCTTACGATAGTTAATGAACCCTCTCTCTCCATTTTCAGCTCATTTACCTAAGATTCTCATTTCCTTAATGTTTTTTGGGGTTTTTTTTGTTATGAATAATCTGTAGCTACTAAAATCCCCCTTTTTAAATTTTAATTTTCTTTTTCCCCAGGCTGGGTTGTACCCCTTTCCAGAAGGCAAGGCTCTCTGTAAACATTACTTGTTGCTACCCAGTTATGTTTTATGTCTGTGGCTCACCACACTTGATGTATTTATCTGGCACAAGTGCTTCATGTGCTATTATTCTATGGCCATCTAAAATACAGCTGTTTTGATAAAATACTTGGGAATTTTTTTTGAGAAAAAAACCAACAACACACCTCCTCTAACTCAAGCTGTAGTGAGTTTTTCTCACCATAGCTACAGGACTTGAGATAAAACTTTTTCATTGAGATCCTTTTCCATCAGTCTGATCTTGTGTTTGGAGGCAGCCTCACTACTTCAGCAGACTGGGTTTCTCTAGGCCACAATTCAAGACTTCTATTTCTTCCTCCACCTCACTGCCCAGAAAAGACTCAAAGGAAACAACCCAGTAAATACCTCAAAGAAGTAAATTTCCCAAACCAGCATGGTAATGATAATCAAAATCAAATAAAATCTTACAGTATGTAGAGTTCTAAATTAGTGAGAATTCATGAAGATTACCAGAGACTTGCTGTTATGGATTTTAAACAGAAGTTGGGCAGACACTGCACTGACAGGAGATACTATAAATCCCTTGTGATATATAAGTAATTGAGCCTCACTGAAAGATTAACATTAGGGGTAGGTCTGCACCAAATCTCTGGGCCTTTAATATCCCAGAATTTGTGGGATACACACCAGGATATATTCAAGAAAGTTTATGACACCAAGTCTTGAGTTTTAAAAACAAAATTCCTTCCAGAGCTCTAAAATTTGCTCTTCCTCTGAACACCAGAGCTTAATGTGCCCATTCAGTCTGGAAGAAATGTGTGACTCACACAAGGAAATACCTCTGGTGATGAGCAGTGAATCCACTGAAATAGGAGATGATGAGTTGGCCTGAAATCACAGAACAAACACTTAACAGGCAGCAAGGGTATGTGGTAAACTCTTATTCTTTGTTGTTTTGAATTTCTGGTATGGACATCTCAGCAACATCAGCTGGAAGTGCTGGAGGCTGAGCGTGGTAGAATATGAGTTTGCTCTGACACAACGAGGTGCATACTCAAAGCTTAATAAAAACCAATACTTAGCCACCACTTGTCCTGTTTTTTGCTAAGCCTTCTGTTATAACCTTGGAGTCAAAGAATTTCACACAGTTTCATGTAAACAATGGCTGATGTTTATTTAACCGTCTTTTCTGTTTTTCATTCCTTTTGTGATAAGAGAACTTTGATGAGCATCCTTTTTCTCCAGTAGGCTTGAGGAGGGAGTGACATGTCCTCCAATCCCTTGTGGGGTTGAGAATGTCTTAAAATATGTTAAAGGTAAATAAAGTCTCTCTTTTCCCTCCTTTCTGCTGAACCTAGCAGGTGTGAGCGTGTCCTTTATTGTGCTTTCACAGACACAACCACTAAATAAGGGTATTTTATAGGTTTTTCTCAGGAATGATTTCTACCAATAAGTATGTGCACTTTTCGTCAAGCTTGTGAAGATAAATAAAACAAAAATATTTGCTGATAAAGTGCACAGATTATGCAAAGGTTGGTGGAATAGTTAATACTGCCAGGAGGAGATGATCAGTTCGAGGAATCAACACTGAGCAAATCCAAATGAAGCTCACATCAGCAGATCCAAATGCAAGAACAGACACTCAAGGACCAGAACAGAAGGCTGTGTTTTTAGAATTAATGACTGATAGCCTGGAAAGTGGGGATTCTGAGGAGTTTCTTGGATAATAACACATGAGCATCTGCACCTGAGCTGCCAGTAAAACCCTGTGTCAGAGCGGGCTGGTGCAAAGCTGGGCTGAGTGAGCTAAAACCAGTCAGGAGAAGGCTGTGCCTCTTTGCAGTGATTAGACCTTTTAAATGCAGCTATAAAATCTTTTCACTAGAAAGATATTGCTATAGGATCTACAAAATATTGCCTCATGCCTTGCCTTTGGAGCCTATAGCTCTATATTTTTCGAATGATGTTAGAAAGCAAACCAATTACAGAAGGAAGATTTTAAATATCTATTGAAGGCCTAGAGAAAATGCTGAGAATCATTGACTTCATGTACACTTTTAGGTATTGGTCACAATAAAATCAAACCACTTGGTCATAATACCCAAAATACCTTTTGGGAAACCCAGGATTTACCATAAAAAGAAGAATGAAAGACTGGGTATTTAAAAAGCATATCAGACAATGCTACTATTAATAAAAAAACACCAAACAGAAAAAACTTTTTGGCAGTGAGAGCCATGAGAACTGAGGGATTCTTCATTTCTTGATGTCTACAAAATAAGACTACATTCCATCCTCAAAATGATGTTTTGCCAAAAAAACCAAAAATAAGCTTTCATCAGGCTGAAGTGATTGGTCTCAATGGAAGAGTAACTGGATGAAATTCAGTTGAATGTGGTACTCAGGAGAATAAACCAGGTCATTTGAAGGCACTTCTGCCCATAGCTCTGTGAATATTCATAAAAATCAGGATCTTAGAACTGCAGTCAAACTCTGCTTTTGCTTTGCCTTTGAGCTATGTGCACATATTTTTGTGCATTAATTTAGAAAGTCTGAGCTCAAGTGAATCACCAAGTTTCCTCTGGTTTCCCAATACCATCCAAAACCTGTAGAGTCAGATCTGAACCAGCTCATTTTAATTTAAAATATATTTTTATTCCAGTCAATTTCAACAAGCAATATGTAAGTTTGCAAATAAACTTGATCCTGTCAAATTTTAGTATGTGCCATTTTCAAAGTGCTGCTTTTAATTGTATCTGCTGTCATCATGTCTTAGGGCTGGGAGCTGGGCTTCTGGATACTATAATAATGCACACTATTACAAAAATAAAGAGCAAAATAGGAAGTTTTGGGTCACAGCTGCAGGGCTGTTGCCAAATCACTAACCTCCTCTTCCCCCCAAACAGCAATAAAAAATCATCTCCAGAGATTCCAGCACTGAAGGCAACAAAGTACAGTAGTTACATTTTGAGATGGAATCCAGAAACTGCCAAAATGAAGATATGCAGCCTCCACTTGGGAAGAGGCGCTGAAAGCCCAAGTACACAGCCTGACAAGTGAATCATGTCAACAAAGAGAAAGCAGCAAAAATCAACTTGTAAAAAGCATCTCTGTGTGTCAGATTGTTCAAAGCAGTGGACACGCTGCTGAAATGAGTTCAGCAAAGATGAACATCTCATCGTAGCTTTCAGGAGCTGGAGCTGCATACCAGAAATGGAATGAAATTCCATATCCCTGGGCAGCTGGTAACATAGCAGGGATAAAAGTGTGGAAATGCTGCCTGCATTGGATCCACATCCTCTGCACTTAGGAGAGAAGTTGTGTTTGCTGTCCGAGGCAATTGTAATAAATAGAAATATGTTTATTCTTAGAGGTGCACTAAAGAGTCCGTATTATTCCCTAGGATGTGGGAAGGATGCAGACTGGGAAGGATTCATACTGGGAACTCTTGAGAATGGGTAGTGGGAAAGGCAGGGAGGTTTCCTAAAATCTCTTTGCAGACCAGGATGACTTCTGCAAACCAGTTTAATTTGGTGATTTAATTACAAGGCGTTATCATTAATTCCTGTAAATTCCACACCCAGCCTGCTGCAAAAATCTTTCTCTTCTACAGAGATGCAGGTTATTGGAATTTTAGACAGCAGGGCCTTTCACTGGAAAATAAAAATTCCTGTATGATTTTTGGGAACTATTTCTTAACTTTGGGGATAACGGGTGTTGAAAAACTCTTTTAAACAGCTAGTTTTTGGTTTAAATGACAGTTTCAGTGAGCAAAAAGAGAAAGGAATCAGCTCTAAGAAATCTTGCACATTATCTAGTGAATGGCAAATGTATAATAAATTTTCAACAACTTTTAAAGAATTTGCTATAAATAAATTAGTATTAGTTGCTTTGAAAGGACTTGGCATAAAGATTAAATTCATCCATCAGGTGACTGTGTTGCCTTTATTGGAATAACACAGAACTGGGTTTGTTTTCTTGCTTCACAAAATAACTAGTTGCAAGGTCTGTAGAAGTGGAATTGAAAAACACACTTGAAAACCACAACCAAGCCAAGATGTAGTAGCTACACAGATAAGAACCAAGATGAGGCTGAACAGTGATTTAGAACAGTATTATTACTTATTGCTCACATGAATATTTTCACGTTTCAAATGTAACTCGAGCATTCAGCAGTGCTTGGATTACTGACCTAAGTGCTGCTAGTGACAATATGCCTGTTCCAGTGATATTTGGTCTCATATGATTTACTCTGATTCTGAATATCTCTGGGCTTTTATACCAAAATATGAGAATGCAGATTATTAGAAGTTATGTAAAAGGGGCTGATCAAATTACAGATAATGTGGAAAAACGCACTCAAACCTAAATTAATGGTATAAAAGTCAAAGATAAAACAATCTCACATGAAAAAGTAAACCAAACCACCAGCAAAGAGAAAACATTTTCACTTGACATGTACTAGAGAAAAATAACGCACATAATTAAACCTTACTCTTAAGTACTGTTTTTTGCAAATAAAGGACCGTTTTCTATAATTTCTATATTCCGGAGTTGTTTATGCAAGAAATTTTGCGTGGTGTGTTCAGTGAGCAGCCCTGGAAACCATGGGAAGAGCATTTCTGGGAGAGGTGTCAGGGCTGGTTCTGCCAAGCCACGCGGGACACGCCACAGTGGCACCGAGCCCAGCAGAGGCTTCTCTGTTCACAGGAACACCCTGGGAACACAGCCAGCTCAAACACACTCTGATTCTGCTGAAGAAACAGAAGCAAACGAGAATTTGTTGCCCCCATTATCCTCTCTCATTGCTCCACAGGATGCAATGGACAAAATATTCTGTTTTGTTGCTGTTGCATTTTAAATGTATATCAATACTGTTAGTGTCCGTGTCTCTGATTCATTCAGCTTCTCCAGCACATGCCTGATGACATAAATAGTCCTGACTGAATCAACAGGATTATTTATCCTTGCAGAAGAAGGCATAGATTTAGTATCTTTACCAAAATAAGATACTGAATTCCATTATTTGTGGTTGAGTTATTTCCTTTGTCGTTCTTTTCTCTCACTTCTTTTTATTCAAATGAACTATTTCTATGTAAAATAAGAATTACACTGATAAAAACTCCGTGTCCTAAAATGTTCAACTTTGTCACTCAGGATTCTCCTTAACTCACATGAGCAGTCCCATTCGACTGCAGCATTTTTAAGACAAATAAGTAGGAACATAAATGTAAGGCAGGGAAGCACACTCAGACCCTGTCATTTAGGCACTGACACTGGTAACTGACAGCCTTGTGGGATAAGGAAACAAAAGTTGTAAACAAAAAAAAAAAATAAACACAGCTCCATTTCCATAACTGGCTAAGAATCTGGGTGCAAAAGGTCAACATCTAGACAGAAAGAAGATTAATATTTTCTCTGTGTCCTTCTGTTGTCTGTATCACCTGGAGCAGGCAGACCTGGACTTTGTTACAGGTAAATAATTACAGTTGTATCTGCCATAAATATCCACTTGAAGGGGCTACTGCAAAAAAATTGAGATTGTATCTCCAAGCAACTGTCAAATGGCTAGAATAAATTTAGAGGGCTTGAAATACTGATGTACACTTTCTATCATAGATATCTCTTGGTCTAGACTTTCAGGCTGCATTTTGACAGAACACATCAGATGACTGAGAAATTAGGGACTCAGGACCAAAAAAATTACATAGTGTTGGCACTTGTGGTTTGTGTCTTCCTTACCTGTGGTACTGGCAAACAGGAAGTCATTGCTTCACAGCAAACCCAGAAATATTAACAGGACATATCCTTTTGCATTTTAAACACAGAAGGCAATAAATCTCAGACCATGATGGCAAACCTAAAGAGGTCACTGAGTAATGGTAAGCATAATATCTGTACTTTTCAGTGCTACAATAAATCTGACAGTGCTCTTTTTTAAAGCTGGGATGCTTCTGTAAAGACCGAAGATCAAAAGTTTCCTTGCCCCCCAAAAGGAAAAAAAAAAGAAAAAAAAAGCACACACATGCACTGCAATCACCTGTTTTTCATTTTACATATTTGGTGGAATAGAGAGTGAAAATAATATGCCTGTCTCTTTTAGTGTGGGTGATATTCTCATAAGCCCTGACTGAATGAGAAAAATCTGTCCCTTATTTAGAAGAATAGATAGGAAAGTCGTTCAGACTTTGAACTTCCTCGTGTATTTACCCCCCTTTCCTACCTTCCCAAGCATGCATTAAAATATCATTATGGGGGTTCCTTCTCAGACTGGCCGAGAGGTTTTGATTTCAGTTTAGGGAATGACCTCAGCGCAGGTAGCCCTGACCTCCCTGCAGCCATATCTGACCATGCCTGTTTTCAGGGCTCGTGCTTTGCCTGCTCCACAAAACTCCCCTCAGTATTTCTTAGGTCAGATTAGATGTTCTTTGGGTTGCAATCTAAGACATTAATCCTTCAGAGCCTCCAGCTTGGAAACCCCTTCTTTAATATATAACGTATGTAGAAATATGCTACTCCTTGGAATAAACATGGTGCAGACAATTCTACTACACAGATCTATTTCCACCTGCAACGCTGTTGTTGTCCCCACCAAGGCTGAACTTCTAACAGCCAGGGAAAAAGGATTAGGAAATAGCATGCATTGAATTTTTTCTTTATTTGTGTGTATAATCATGGATGTAGCCAAACTCCAAGGATTCTTTCTTTATGGTAGCTTCAAATATGAAATGTGCTACTAAAATAAAGGGAAAGTGAAAAGATGGAAACTCTGTTTAAAAAGGCAGACATATAACTTCTTGTAAGATATCCCTTTTCACATTTGCCACTTGCCACGGCACCTCCCTGATCCACGACTCACCCACCTTGCCAGTCAGGCCACGTGTTATTGCTTAGCGACTGAGATAATCAAAGCAAGAATAATAAACCAGGATTATTAGGCCAGGAAACCTGAGAAACGCAGCATCACTGAGCTACCAACTGCAGCAGGCTAGGAGTGAAAGGACAAGAAACCCAGCAGCTGAAACCTGTGGCTGTAGGACACGAGAAAGAACCACACTCACACACTGAGATTTCAGAAGGTGAATGAACTTAAGTGTTTATTTTCTCTCAATATTTATACATTTCTCAATCCGACAATGGATTGGAAGTTGAGGTTAACACCTCTCCAACCACACTGGTTAAAAAGACTGCCCATCATGATTTCTCTCATTGTAAGAGAATGATAACAAAAAAGAACAGTTAAGTAAACATTGGCTATTATTTACCTGAAAACTGGGAGAACTTTGACTCCAAAAAATGTGACTTCAGAAGGCTGAGAAAACCAGGGTGACAGAAACCCACCTCAGGGCCAGCTTTGTGCCCTGGTGCTGGGTGTTTGTCAGCATGTCTGAAGCAGAACTGCAGAACCTGTCAAACCTCTGCCCCACCACCAGTGAGACTGAGGATGCATAAAGGTGTGGTAGAGAGTTCTGCCTGCAGCCTTTATGTAGACTTTGGGAACTATTTATACTGCTTGCTTGTATTATTCCTTTCCCACTTTCTCTGCTATAGCAAACAGAAATCACTCGTAGGGAGCCATCAGGGTGAAAGGATCTCGCCAGAGGAAGCTCCAGCCTTTTGCTGTGACTCATTTTTTGCACTGATCTCAAAGCAAACCTTGTCTGGTGGGTTCTGAATATTGCTGAGCAATGTGCCCCCCTCACTGTCCATGTTCCCCACAGACCAGTCATCACCTCGCCTACTCCGAAACATCTGCTTCTCCTGCCTCTCTGATAGTGATACAAATGATAATTTTTCAATCTTCCAGCAATTATCTCAGCCCTTTTTCTCAGGTTACCATTTCAGTGCAGCAGGAGCTCCCTGGGAACAACCACGGTGCCACTAAATCTGTCCTCATGACACTTTACTGTCTGCAGATGGCGTGAGATTGACTTTGCTTTCTAAAGTGAGAATTTAATCCTTGGTAAATTGTTTTGATTGCATCTGTCAAGCACATACATTATCCCACAACTAAGGATAGAGTGTAGATTTATATATTGCCTGACTTTACGGCCTAAATTCACAACTGGACATCAACAAAATATTGTAATAATGCTTGCTTTGGCACTGGTCAAATTACTCCTCCAAAGTGCACTGGCATCAAGGGAAAGATTCCCATGAGCATCACATGAGGTGAATAGGTTCTTGATCAGAGTCGTGATCTAAATTAGCATGAATTTTTGTGCATATGAGTGCATTACACTTTTGCCCCTGTAAAACAAAGGGGCAGCTCTTTTTTTCACAAAGTGGTGACTGTGTCTTCAACATCTTGTGGATTGCAAGACTGTGGAACCTGTAATCAGATGTTTACAGGTTCCTAAGTCAGGCAGAAAGTTTAGCAGCCTCTGTTTGCGTTGCATTTTGAAAAGGACATGATTAATTCAGTCCAGGACTACAATGAAGGTTAGTAACACTGTAGCTGGAAATACATGAATTATTCCAAACCTCCTGAACTCTATTATTCAGGAATATCTCCAACTAGTAAATGTAAACAAGCTAACAGGCTTGCTTTCCCCTCTCTCTTGCCATGAGTGATGTGCCAGTATAATTCATGAATGCCAGTGTAGCACAAGATACAAACAGGCCCAGCGGCGGCTCTTTATTTAGATTTGCCAGGCAGCAAGGTGGCAGATTTAATTCTATCACCAACAGCGAGGCTTAGAGAATGAATGCAAAGAAAATCAACTGAAAGATACATATGGCCGAGCCACTGTTTAAATTCTATTTCTGTGTTGTTTTCCAATTCGGAAAGTTAGGAGTCCTTTAAGGGGATTTTGGTCTTTGTGCACGAAATGGGGAGAGAAGAGGAAGCCTCTGTCAAAACATGCAGCTGATGTAGGTCATTAGCACCTAGGGACATGTAAATGTCAACAGGTTATCAAATTACATATCTAAATTCTGCCCGAGGGTAGCATGTTAGCAACAGAATTATACTAGTCCAAAGTAAATCTATCTATCTATAATTTTTTTTTGACACTTTGCATGCTTTTCTGAAACAAACACTTTACAAAGCCAGTTTTGCTTTGTACACAGAAGCCTTCCATTGTAGGACAAAGAGAGCCCCCTTTGAACATTGCTGTCCTCACCTGGGATTTGCAGAGCTGCCTGTAATAATACTTAACAAACAAGGTTTTCTGACAAGGTCTTATAAGAGCTTTTAGAATTCACGTAGGGATGTTCACCCACGAACTCCAAAACACTTTGTCATCGTGAGTTGTACTATTTTACAAGGCAGAAACTAAAGGAGAGACAATTTTGTTGTAGGCCTGTAGGCCTATAGGCCTATACCTATAGTTGTACAGTAAGTTGATAACTGAATTTGGAAAAAGTCCCATTCCCCAATTTGGGGCTGTTTCATAAGCTCCCTGTGAAGGGAAGAAAAATAAATTTTTGTGTTTCTGCACTGAGCAAACTTTGCCCTTGAATAGCTACAAGGTCCACTTAAGAGAAAGCTGGCAAAAATACAAACACTCAAGTGGTCACTATCTAGTGCACTCAAATAAATACTATTCCTGTTCAGTAAATTAGCACATTTATGAGTTATATACTTTGTCAGCACTTTTTCTTAGCGTGCGTAGACCAGATTTCCACTACATCATTCAGAGGTTATCAGGGAACAAAATTAAACCCTCAGTGTTTTCACCACTACACAACCTGCAAAGTCATTTTTCAATGCACTTAACAGGTTATCTTGGAAAAGTCTAATAAATGGTGAGCTCTGCCTTTGACTTTCCCTTAGCAGAACTCATTGTTCATCTAATTTTTGCAACAGATTTCCTACCTCGTTTAAAACTTCAGCCAGAAGTGCTTTCCTGTTACATATTGCAAACAGACACATACAGTGACTCAGAAGCTTGGATCGGGTTGTGTAGTCAATATAATTTTTGGCAAAAGACTGGGAAGCCTTTTTCTGGCTGAAAGCTAAGAATGATAAAAATAGATCCTGATTTTATGGTCGCAGTGACAAACTGGCTCCCAAACGCTTCACAACAGCACAAAGGGAACAAACTGGCAAAAGGGAAGTGAGCTGGAAAGATAGATATTTTTGCCCAACAAGACTCAAATTCACCATCTTTTGTGGTTTACAATGATCTTATATCATCGCCCATGGCATGTGCTGCACAATGACAACCCAGAAGTCAGTTTAGCTTGCAAGCAGCCATTCTCTTCCAAAGCTTTTCTGTGAGCTCAACACATTTAATTCACAATCACTTACAGAGTTTATACAACCCTATAAAATAACCAAGTCTCCTGAATCATCTCTTACCTACAAGATATAATTTTATTCTATTTCATATGATTTCATTATCTTATTATTGTCACTTGATCTCGTTTTTCTTGGGGTTCTAAAGGATTTAACAACGAATGATAAGAATGAGATTATCAACACAAAAATAGACAATAATTAAATGTCAGTCATGTCTGTGACAGAACAAATGCAGTTCTGTATCTCACTACTTTTGGTGCTGGCTAGTGCAATACTCATTAAATATTTTTACCATTAATGCTGATAGTTTTGCAGTTATTTCAAACAGATGAAATACATTTCGCTTACCTACCCTTCATTCTTCCTCCTCTGCAAATAAGTTTTTTCCAGTGAAAGATTAGCATAGCTGGTACCAGGAATTTCAAATGGGATTGTTTACGCATCAAAGAGTAAGTATTAATAACAGAAATGCACTCACAGTGTGATTGCTTTGTGATGATTAGAATATAAATTGTTGGTTCTATATATACAGACACACACACGCTGAATTATGTGCCTGGCCATGGCATGTCTCCTGCATTCCTCTAACATCTGATAGTCAGATGCCACGTCACACACAAACTTGTCACTTGCTTTTATCACTGAGAACTTCGTCTGTTGTGTTGTAGGAGCTGACAACCCAGCACACTCAGAATCCAGCTGAAAACACATCACCCAGAGAAATATTTTTCACTCTGAGCAAGGTGGAAGGAGGCAGCCTCTGCCCCAGGATCAAGCAAGCAAAGGCATTAACTTCACTCAGAAAGTAGTTTTCTTGTTGCTGCTGATGAGAGGTACATGCTAAGCAATAAATTAAGTGAGCACAGCCAGTGGTGGACAGAAATTCCTTTCTGCAGGCTCCGCTCCACCACGTGTGAGTTATGGGATCATCTCTAACTTGTGAAAATAACTCACATATCACACTCTCCCCATCGCTGCGCTCCTTGTTTCCTGTGGAGCTGGTGCAGAAGCATCAGAGCTGGACAAGGGTGGAGAAGACTGAGACTCTGCTTAGCAAAGAGTCCTTTGCCAACTCTATCAGGCTCATGGAAGTGCCAGCCAAAAAAAGGCCAGGCTCTGCCTCTCAACTGTGCTCTGTCATTCCTGCCCTTCTACTAAGGGCAAGATGCTCTTGAGCACAACAGCACATGGTTTTACAGGACTGGGGAGGGGCTGAAACCACACCTGTGCTGTGGCCCGTATCTAAACCCCCACCGACCTTTGGAGAAAAAGAGATTTTCCCAGAAATACAGTGAGCAAAACAGCCAGATAAACAAGCAGCTGACCGTGAAAGCTGTGGGAATAAATAACACAGTGTTAAGCACAGGCTAGGCTAAGTGTGTGAACCTTCAGTCAAAGTTCTGACCTCAGCTTTTGCAGACGTACCCAGGCTCACTTTAACTGCCTGGTTTGCTGGAAGAAAAAACTGCTGCAGCTCAGAGCCCAGGGCAGGTTGCAATTGCCCCATGAATGGGCAGCATGGAGCTCTCTGCTGCTGTGCCTGGTCAGCCCTGCTCTCCAGGCAAAATAAACCTGCCTGTCCCACTCAGAGTGACACAGATTCAGAGTGACACCTGTCCCACTCAGAGTGACACAGATTCAGTGACACCTGTCCCACTCAGAGTGACACAGCTGAAACGGAGCAATAAGGAGCTGCACCCAAAGGAAAACTGCCCCTCTGGACTTGGTGATGAGGGTGAGTGCCCCGTGTGTGCCCACGATGGCTGGGCTGGCTTTGATCACTTGTACAGCTGGAGCAGAATAATGCCCTTCTCCCTCCTTTAAAAAGAAAGGGCTGCGTTTATCCACGAGGCAGAATTGTGCTTATTATCATGTTAATTAATATATTTCTAATGAGAAGCTGTTTCTCCAGTTTATACAGAGCCAAAGTGAAAATTGAAATGATTTTGCTAATTTGAAAAGAAATTATTTAAAAAATAAGCAAGGAAAAAACTTCAAAGAGCCAAACAAAAGGAAAAATATTGGTGCTAATGCAATGTTGGTTAATTATCTTTTTGTTCAGCCTTTTAGATCTTTCCCCCATTCTTAATTGTCTCATCTAATTAGATTATAACTATTTACAACAGGAATTATATTCTACTCTGTATTGCATATGGGGTCTTCATAATACTATGCAAACAAAATCTACTAATAATAATTAATGAAGAACTTTCTTTTGCAGCATGAGTCTTTTGAAGCCAGGGAGCCCAGCATGGGTGTAGCATCCAAGAGTAACTGGTTTCTGGGCTTGGTTTTATCAGTGATAAAGGAAAGGAACTCGAGATTTTGCAGACTTGCTTATTTCTACTCATCTTGCACCTGGCCAGCATCCCAATGCTCTGGATCATTGTTGTCAGACCTAAGACCATCACCTGAAAGCAACTATTCTCTCTAGGTTGATGGTCTTTGGTATTTGCTGGAGGGAACACGTTACATTGGGAAATAGCTGTTACCTTTAGGAGGACCTTTCCTCTCCTTTCTGAGGCTGTCGAAGAAAAGATTGGTCTGTCTGGTCTTGACATCACCAATACCTGCCCAGAGTCCAAGAGAGCAGTGAAGCCACTGTGTGTTTGGGAAAACACAATAAAGAGGCTTTCAGACCTTCCAGGTTCAGCAGAAAGGAGAGGAAAGACTTTTATTATTTACATATATCACGTCTTATACATTTCTCAACGGCACAAGGGATTGGAGGACATGTCACTTCCTTCTCAATCCCACTGGAGAAAAAAGATGCTCATCAAAGTTCTCTTGCCACAAAAGGAATGAAAAACAGAAAATACCGTTAAGTAAACATTGGCTATTATTTACGTGAAACTGTGAGAAAGAATTTCTGACTCCAAGGTTTAAAACAGAAGGCTTTAGCAAAAACCACGGCAACGCCACTGCATTTGTGGTGTTGAAGTGCAATGCACGGGGTCCTCTGCGCTGTTGCAGCTTCTTCTAAGAAGGCCAACTGTCCCTCCCCAGCCTTCAGAATCGTTCCTCTGGACACCTCTGTGTTGCATAATTACTCGTTAAGTGACTGCACAAATTATTCTTTGTCACTGTAGTAAGGCAGGGATGCCTCAGGAGAGGCTGAGGGCTCGCTGAGATTGTGGCTCTGCACCCTCAAGAGTCAGAGGCTTTCCAGAGCTAACAGGAGACAGACAACAGCATTTCCTTGCTGCCACCTGTTAATTCTTTTTAACAGATGGAGAACTAGAGAATGGAGAGATTAAAAGCCCTGATACAGGAAACCATATTTTTTCGAGACAGTGCTTAAACACATGCTTCTGCAAGCACAGGCTTCTGTCCCAGTGAAGTTGAGCACACACTTAGGGAGTTTTCTGACTCAGGATCTAAGTTACACTTTCAGAGTCACAAAAGCAGTGGAACAAGCTGGTCTCAAACCCACCAGTTCACACTCTATCCTTGGTTGTATCTTCCCAGAGTCTTTCCAAAACTGTAGCTCTGGAGAGCTCTGATGACCCCTTAGGCTGTCCAGCTGAAGGCTGCAGCCAAATATCTGTCAGTGATTCAGATAGAAAGGTTGCTTCAGGTTTGGTACAAGTTGCAGATGCAAAATCAAGTTAAGGTAAGAAAATTAGAAAGAGCAGCTAAAGGCTTTAAATTTTCAACTCTTCTACAGTTTAACCTGTTTTAAATAAGAAAACGGTGGCATTTACTTGTGTTTAGAATGTAAGTCAGTGTGTCTGGGAAAACACAATAAAGATGCTCTCACACCTGCTAGGTTCACCTGAAAGGAGGGAAAAGAGAGACTTTATTTACATATGTCACGTCTTATAGAATTCTCAACTCCACAAGGGATTGGAGAACATGTCACTTCCTTCCCAATCCCACTGGAGAAAAAAGATGCTCATCAAAGTTTTTCTTATCACAAAAGGAATGAAAAACAGAAAATACGGTTAAATAAACATTGGCTATTGTTTACATGAAAGTGTGTGAGAAAGAATTCTGACTCCATATTATACACAGAAAGCTTTAGCAAAAACAGGACAACAAGTCAGAAGATAATCAGATCCATCAACAGCTAGGATACAGTGCAAACTTGTGTTACTTCTACACATTTTAGCATTTCATACCTTTATTCATTTAAAATGAAAATGATAAAACTTTCAGGGTTGAATACTAAATCTGTATGATTTCTCAATAGATCATTGTCTTAGGAGGCAAAATATTGCTTGTGAATCTGAGAAAAGCAGCCTTGAAATAAACTGAAAGTAGGGAGAGGTTTGCCAAAAACTTCTTTAATCTTGGCCAGCACCCTTAATTGTACTGTGTCAGTATTCCTGAGTGTTCCTGTCCCATTCACCTGTTCAGGAAAACTACCCTCTCTTCTTCCAGGCACTGCCTACCTTGCCTCCTTCAACTTGCTTTTAGAAACACAAAGGTAATGCCGTAGCTATAACAATCCCCTTCTTCCCTATCTCGAATTAACCCCTTGCAGAACGGCCCCTACTCCAGCTCTCCCAGAGATCTGGCAGCTGATAACAGCTGCATATCAAATCGGCCAGTAAATTCCAGACAATTCCCATAAAAGCTCATCCTCCAGGCTCTTGCAGTATGATCAGCTGTTGTCCTGTTTTTTGCTAAGCCTTCTGTTCTAACCTTGGAGTCAGAGATTTTCACACAGTTTCATGTAAATAATGGCCAATGTTTATTTAACTGTATTTTCTGTTTTTCATTCCTTTTGTGATAAGAGAAAGTTTGATGAGCATCCTTTTTCTCCAGTGGGATTGAGGAGGAAGTGACATGTCCTCCAATCCCTTGTGGAGGTGAGAACCCTATAAAGTATCAGAAATGTAAATAAAGTCTCTCTTTTTCCCTCTTTCTGCTGAACCTAGCAGGTGTGAGAGTTTCCTTTATTGTGTCCTTCACCGACACAATCAACAACTAATGCACGCATTTCAGGTACTATAAAAATAATCCAAAAAGCCTTCTTATGCAGCTACAGAGAGATTTAAACTGAGATGGGGAATGCCATAGCTTGTACCTGGGCCCTTCCAGATGTGCTGCCTTGTTCTCTGTTACTGACAGGTGCAGAGGTGAGACCACCACACCTCCTTTGTGGTTTATTTCTCTTTCTCTGGTGCAGAAGCTGCCTGGAGAAAAGGGCGTTTGCCACACTGCCCCCACAAAAGCCATGTCACGTTTGCAGGGGACTTTCATCTACCACTGCTGGAAGTTTAGCAGAAAATGGCTTTCACCTTTATGTCCATAAGTCTCTGTATATCATGGTATGTACACTTGAAAAATTAAAAGCACTGAAGAATTTTTTAAATCAGCCTTTACCTAAGCACTGGAAAACTAAAACAGATGATGTGAAAGGTAAAGTGCCAAACAGCATAGGAAGGGCAAAACACTTCAGTTAGCAAACTAATGCTCTTTAGGTCCTTATTCTATTAAATTCTGTATCTGCTTTCATAAAGGATGTTTTGCTATCACATGCAAATTTCTCATTTTTCAAGGAAAGCTTTATACAACCTGCCTATTTGGCCTTTGTTAGTCATGCTACAAAGACTTAGAAGCTCTGAAGATTGTCTTAACTAAATAGAGCCACAAGAAAAACAATGCACTTTCTTCCAGTCACTGATCAGGCTTCTAAAGAGTAACTAATAATGTGAATTTTAAAGTGCAAAAGGCAACATGAAAGTATTTAATAGTAGAACTAACAGCACAGCATACCTTCTGCAAAAACCTGTCTGCTTTACTTTCCCTTTATCAATATTGCCAAGAAAGTAAATTTGTCACTGTACAGTTGAGAATCTCTCAAAGATCTACTTTAATGTTTCACGCTACGTTTGCAAAACAAGAGTAATAAAAATAATGACACCATTATTACTCTTCCCTCTTTGTTTTCAGTTCATCACTTGCATATTTGAATAATGAATTATATTCACATTATCTCTACACTTTTGCTCTTGACTTCCTCTGCTGGCTGAAAGTAAAGCTATTATCCAGTTGTCAGCTCTGAAGAGCCATTCAGCACGGCAGCCAATGTCCTGACATGTAGATATACTACCATGCAAAATTGTCTAGAGTACAATTTCAAGCTGTATATGAGAAAATTACCAGCCAGTGTAAAAACGAATCTTCAGCGAAGGTGAAATATTAAAAATTTCATCAAGGCCACTTTAGAACATAAATAAGTAGACAACAGAATTAGTTGTGAATTAGACACAAAAGGCTAATTAACACTATTGTATCATCTTGATTGACTTAAAGTCTATTAAATCACTATTTTATTGTCTGAATCTCTGAACCTTACAGGAAAAATAGAACCTTCTTCTATTAAGAGGCCCCTCTTCATTCTCAGATCTGCAGCTTTTGACTGAATTTCATTAAGACTCATTCCAGTAACCAATACTTTGCACAAGTAATTTCCTGATAAAGGAATGATTGTTTGTATCATTTGATTTATACAGCTTTTTTATTAAATGCCATGTTAAATTATAAACAAATCATATAAAACAAAACCCACATGATATTTCTTTAGTGTCACATCCCTTCACGTAATTATAAATATAACTGGAGCTTCGGATGAAGTCAGATTTTCATGATGCAGTGGAGGGGCAAACACAGCTTAGCAGCAAACATTCTCAAGGGCAAAGTCTTTCTTCTCTTCATGCTCAGGCGTTTTTGTCAGGAAAGAATAACTGTAGGTGGGGAAGGTGAGGAGGTGCCCTCTGCCCGACAGAAAGTGATGTCTCCAGGATGACACTCAACAAAGGGGTACAAGAGCAGACAGAAAATCAGAGCAAGACACTGTTCTTGCTTTGAAGAATTGTCTCAGAGAGGAGCAGCTCCTGTGTCTGTGGTAAACTTTTATTCTTCTAAATCAGCTGCCTCAATGCCATCAGACCTGCTCCTGCTTGCAACACTGTATTGGAAAAGATCTTCAGACTTTTGAAAGGGAAGAGACGAAACCGCAACCCATCTTCGTTGCCATACAAGATGAAAATAACTGGTTCTCTATAAAGAGTGCAAAATGTGTCTCATGGATCTCCTTTGGGGGTGTCTTGAAGCACATCAACTTATATTGAAATTTAGAGAGGTCTGCAATGATTTGAAATGCATTTTCATGGATTACAGCTTCTGAAAATTTCCATCTAGAAGAATTTTAGCCCTTTACTAACACTGTTTCATCTCACAGTATCACTTAGTGTAACTTAACACTGTAATCACCTCACCTTCAGCACGGATGTATACGCAAGGAGAAGAAATCATTTCTCTAAGAACTTGGAATGAGGATATTCACTTGCCCAAAAAACTCAAACGCATCCTCGCTCTCTTCTTGGAAATCTTGTTCTTATGGCATTCTAGGACAGTGGCCATCCCTGAATATCCAGCAGCTTGGCAATAGTAGCAGTATCACTTTTTGGTCCGTGGACATTGGGGAGCCCTGGGCAGAGGAACATCCTCTACATATCAATTGTATGGTGCAGGAAAAAGGAGTTGGACGTGTTCAGGAGAGTGCCAAGAAACGTCGACACACGCACAATAACCCCGACATGCCTGGCTTACTGCACGCTGGGAATCCATCTCCATAATGCATGCATGCATATTTCTGCCTGGGAAATCATGGAGAGCAGCGTGGCAACCCTACAGAGAAAGTCCTCTTTGAAAGCCATGCTCTCAAGCCAATGTTTAATTCATTAGGTCAGACTTCCTTAATCGGTGATCAGAACTGTTTGGCCCATGATGCATTAGGAGAAACTCTAAGACGTTCCTTCCTAGAAAAACAAATGTGCTAATTCACACATGTTACAAAGAAGGACACAAGATAGAGGGCAATTAAGTAACATTCAAGGTTTATCTAAATTTTTATTGTTTGTAATTGAAAATCACTCTGGCAGCACAATTTTTTGCTGTGGACTTTGTTTTCTAGTTGTAATATGGGACCAAGTGAACTAGAGAAGTTGAATAAAAATTAGATTATCCTGATTCCTACTCTGCTGATCTGCTATAATTAGCACTGTCCACTGGTAGAAACTGCAGTCTTTGTTGTTGGCCAAAGCCTGCTTCCTCTTCCTCAGTGATCTACTCAGCGTGCTTTCCCACCCACTTATCCTGTCCTAAAATCTCTTCTGTGCACATGGTTAGATTACAAACACTCTGCCCCACACTACATGATCACTCAGGCACGGCTTCCTTGTCCCTCCAGCAGCATCTTTGTCCTTTTAAAGAGTCTGAACGTGCTGATGTGTAAGAAACATCAGAGCAAGCACTTCTGCTGACCTGGAAACAGTAATCAAAATTGGTTGTGATAGCCCCTAACTAACTTCTGCACTGAACCCACCCATCCAATAGCACATACAGGGTGAAACCTTGCACACCTTAAACAAAAAGCACCCTGGAAAAACCTTTTTCTGGACAGAAGAGGCAGTGAGACAGTTAACTCAGCTGTAGTCACTTACAGTACAGACTTCTTGAGTTAGATGAGAAAATCCTATACCTAGAATCTACTTATGTGCCAGTAAAGATACAATGAAGGAAACTCTCACACCTGCTAGGTTCAGCAGAAAAGAGGGAAAAGAGAGACTTTATTTACATTTATCATACTTTATAGGGTTCTCAGCTCCACAAGGGATTGGAGGACATGGCACTTCCTCCGCAATCCCGCTGGAGAAAAAGGATGCTCATCAAACTTTCTCTTATCACAAAAGGAATGAAAAACAGAAAAGACGGTTAAATAAACATTGGCCATTATTTACATGAAAGTGTGTGAAAATTCTCTGACTCCAAGGCTTAAACAGAAGGCTTAGCAAAAACCAGGACAACAGACTTGCTGCTACCTACACTTAGATATAAGCTCAGATGTCCTTGGCACTGAGATAGAGGAGCTCTAGTATTGATTCTCTGCCTCCAAGGCTGTGAAAAAAGAGAGCTCAGAGCAGTCAGGTGATGTAGTGCTATAAGAAGAGGCTACCTGATATTTGGGGCTTGTCTGGGAGCTGGAAGGATTATTGCCAAATCTGCCTCACCAGGGTCTTTCTGCAAGTGTCCTTGGACATGTCACTTAATTCCTTCTTCTCGGTTCCCAGCCTGCAGAGTGAAAGCACCAGCATTTAACTACTTCCCATGGATGTTACCAGAACAAATATAGGGAAACTTGTTTGAAGAGTCCTGATGATATAATAATGAGAATCAGACAAATGCCACTGGTGTGGGAAAGAAGGAGGTTCAAAGGACATCAGAGTTACTCAGTCACATCAGAAATTAGCATGTGGACATTTTAAGTTTCAAAGGAAACCCTTTGGGTCATTGACTATATACCATCCTACTTTGTAAACATTTTTCCTTATATAACTACTAAAATATATTCCCACCATAACATATTTTTTTCTCATATTACTTTGTTCTCCTCATGGCTAGGAGGTTTTCTGTAATGTTTAATTAAATAAAACATAGGATTTCATGATTAAAAAAGAAACAAAACGCAATTAAGAAAAAATTTCAGACACACAATAACAAAGTAGGAAGATATTTTCATTTAGACAGACGTGACAAGATTTAAATTGAACTTGTTTGACAGAAATAGATGCAATATGCCTATAAATTTTAAATGGAAAATAAATTTTGGTCATGGCTGTCTTGGAAAGCCCAGAAATACTGAACACTAGCTTGATTACCTCGGAACAGTCATGAAAAAATGAACTGTTTCTCCCAGTGTTCTCCCTTCCTAGTTAATTTCATTGCTGATGAGATCATCTGAGCCAGTTATTCTTCATCCAGATCCCACTTTTATCCAGAACATACGCAGCCAGAAAGATGCATTTTAGTACAAAAATCACAACACTGTTAACATAGTTCTGGTATCTCCAACTTTTCCAAAGCATCTCTTCACCCAAATCAACAGTACAAAGTCATTAGTGTGAATATTTCCCTAGATATCAGCAGAGGGAAAAGTTCTTTATTAAGCTTCTGTAGCAACAAGTGAATACTTCTCTGAAGAGATATTATTTTTAATTTAGTGCTACAAGAAAAATCATGGGCTTCATATTGAGCAAACAAATATTTTCATATTATTTTTCTTGTTTGACTGTTTTTTCAGTCAGTGCATCCAACCAAAGCAAACAAACAAAACCTCTAGATTTTCCAGAAAATCAGTGATACTCAGACTGCCTGGGATAAAGCTGGCAGTTATTGACACTTGCATTTCCCTAAATAATCCCCTTTCTTGCCTTTTGTGATGAAGTAAAATCGAGAGGCATGGAAAGTGGTAAATGATGGAATTTGCATAAAGGACCCTGCACCAGCCCCAAAACCAGGTGCATTATTTCTACATCTATTTATTTCATCAGCCTCGTGTATGGTGGTTTTGAGCAAAGTCCTGTTGAGTTAAATTCTATATGGACCCAGAGACTGCCCAAGGAAGCTTCTGGCAGAGCTCGGAGCTGACCCCAGTTCCCACCACCCTCCCTCCCCAGTATCCATCCTCTCCCTTCGTTGTGCATACTTCATACAGGAGTCACTCAGGACAAACCTCGGGCTCCATTTAAAAGGAGAATTATGTTTCCTACCTGTAGTTTCTCATTCATGCTCACCTTTCATCTAGAATCTGTCCTTCTCTGTTTCCTTGCTTATTTCTCTCCCTAAACCTAGGACAGAATTAGCCCTGGGGACAATTTCCAGCCTTCTTGTCCTTGAAGACAATTTACATGAGAACTGACCTGGCCAGAAACACTCTCTTCTTGCAGGGTGTGCACCCAGAGAGTCTCTTCCACCTGCTCTGACTATGACTTGCTTTCTCAGAGCTTGCTTTTCTCCCTAGAGACTGTTTTTTTCGAAGTCTAACCTCTCACAGACTTTATGAGTGCTCAGTTCTGCAAATCTGAGAAGATGTACAGTCTTCTCCTGGGCCCTGAAAGTGGCCCTTGTCCTTGCATTTATTTCTATAATCATTGTGTTTCTCTCCTGCTGCTTTTTCCAATAACCAGACATATAAAAATGTAAATGGATATCAATATGCTGGAGTGGTGCATCACCAGCAAGCACAGGCACTGTTGGCTAAATTATACCACATATTCCCAGACTATTAAATGCTTACTCCATATCTGTGTCTGGGAAAACACAATAAAGATGCTCTCACACCTGCCAGGTTCAGCAGAAAGGAGGGGAAAGAGCAACTTTATTTACATATGTCACCTCTTATGCAATTCTCAACTGCACAAGGGATTGGAGGACATGTCACTTCCTTCTCAATCCCACTGGAGAAAAAAGATGCTCATCAAAGTTCTCTTATCACAAAAGGAATGAAAACCAGAAAATACCGTTAAGTAAACATTGGCCATTATTTACATGAAACTGTAAATATGAGAAATGAGAAAAAATGAGAAAGAATTCCCACTCCAAGGTTAAAACAGAAGGCTTTAGCAAAACCAGGGCAACACGTATCCACCACATGGTCTGCTTATCTAACACCCCATTTACCAAAAAATACCCAGCACTTAAAAGTAAGGACTTTTATAGTTAAGGACTTCATAAATCTTACATTGCCTGTTAAACAGTGCACACGCACATGGGCACACATTTTACCAAGTGTAAGTTCTGGTCCCTTGTTTCCAGACTCAGAGGGTTTTACCTCTTGTTAACAATTCCCTACAGAAATATCTTCAACAGCTTCCTAAGCTAAAAGACTCATGGTACCTACTCATGATCAAGGTTGGTGACAAAAATTCCCATTTCTATGTGAGAAAAGTATAACCTACACCTGGCATGAGTAAAAGCAGATTCAGGTACTAAACCTCAACATAAAAAATTTGTAAATAACCTTGCTTTACTCTGATTCAGGTTCTTCCAGTGTAGCTGGCATTTGGAGTTTCAGGAATATTTAATTATATAGAAAGCCTTAAGGGGCAATAGCAAGCTGGTTTCTGAGCTAATGGGAGAGAAAAGAATATGAGATTACAATCTAAAAATTAAATAGAGGGTCATTCTTTTTAATGACTAATAACTCTCAAAGAATTTAAGTTTCAATTAAATTCTGACTCCAAAGGTATTTATGTAGTCATGAAACTATTTTTAAATATTTCACATACAGAGTGCTCCAAATTCCTCAGTGGTTCTGGATAACATCAGACATCATAATGATATCTGAGCAACCTTGCAGAAGCTCTGCATTTTCTTTAGTTTTTTGGGTTTTTTTCCTGTTGATGACTTTGGAGTTTTTAATGATTTCTTAGAAAATTCTGTCTGTAGAACAAACAGTGCAAAATTTTGGCCAAACTGGTTACTTACAATTTTAGCTACTGAATAAAAAGTGGAAGTTTGGTGACCAGAGTACTCAGTTGGGAAAATAGTGTAAGACAGGCAGCTAACAGGGCATCGGAGAATTATTATCTGTCCTGGAACGAGAATAAAAAAAGGGGCTCTTTGCCCTTGCATATCTAAAATGTTCTTCTCATATAATTGCAGAAAAAGGAAATAGGGAAAGCATCCCTTTTCATAATATGATTCACAACACAGCACAATTTAGCCAGTGAGATAGGTCTAGGGATGCATAAATGTAATACAAGCCTAGGAAAATATAAATACACTCATTTCACAACACGCAGCCACATGATGCTCAGCCATCAAACCCAAACCCTTCCTCACACATGAAGAGCAGAGCTTTAACAGCTGACATCCTGCATGAACTTATATAAACAGCTCAGGGGTTCCTAGGGTACGAAGAATTCTGATTTTCTTGGGGAAAAAACCTCACTAAACACTTTCAATTAGGACCCAGCTGATGCTGGAAGTAGGGGTCAAGTCTCACCCCACTTTGAGGGGGTTTATACCCCCTGGGAGTGTGCAGTTCTTTTTGGCTAGCTCTTAGTCTTAAAAAGTCCAGTGCCAGAGTCAGAAAAGACGAAGGAGTCTGCGGATTACGTGTTCAAGGTTGTTTATTCTTTTCTTATCTCCCAGTTTCTGGAGCTTCCCACTGCAGAGACTGAGTCCACACTGAACCACTGCAGGGACTGTCCCTGGCCGGGAGGTCCCTCACCTTTTGTACTCATTCTCTGGCCCAAACATCTCTCACGTGTTATTGTTTATCAATTTGTACCAATTAATTTCTATCTATTCCAGACATGTTATTTCTACTGCAGTTTCCCTCCACCAATTATTTTTGCCATCGTCACAGCAGAAAATGGAGGAGAGAGAAGGAAGAAGAAGGAGAAGGGACAACGCCCTGAACCCTCCATCTTGCCTCCTCAGTCCTCACTCTAAAAACCTAAATTCTACATTTTCACCCTGTGATAAACTAAACTACTGTTTATTTCACACCCTTTTGGCTTGCAGTTCCTCCTGCAATGTTGGCAGTTTCTCCCATGGACGGAGATCCAAGACAGAATCCTGGGCTCTGCCAGGGTCCTGGACCTCCCTGGTGGGGTCCCAAACCCCCCTGGGCAGCCAGAGGAATGCTCTGGACTCCCACCCCACTTGTGCCTGGAGCACTGGGGTCATCCACGTGAGCAGAGGTCTCATCTCACCAGTCTGAGAGAAGAGGCCTTCTCAGAGGACATTTTCCACTCTCCCAGCTCCAGGCATGAGTTTCTGTACCAGCACCTCCCCCAAATGGGTAGGTGTTCCCACTGTAGTGCTGCAGCTCATCCCCACAGCACCTTGGATTTCTTAAATTCCTGTTGGAATACCAAGTGAGCAGGTTACCTTGTGTCTGGGAAAACACAATAAAGATGCTCTCACACCTGCCAGGTTCAGCAGAAAGGAGGGGAAAGACACTTTATTTACATTTGTCACATTCTTATACAATTCTCAACTCCACAAGGGATTGGAGAACATGTCACTTCCTTCTCAATCTCACTGGAGAAAAAAGATGCTCATCAAAGTTCTCTTATCTCAAAAGGAATGAAAACCAGCAAATACCGTTAAGTAAACATTGGCCATTATTTACATGAAACTGTGTGAGAAAGAATTCCGACTCCAAGATTAAAACAGAAGGCTTTAGCAAAAACCAGGGCAACATTACCTCACATTATATTTTCCTCTTAAAGATCAAACCACAGAATATTTGCAACAAGGTTGTCCAATCCAGCCTGGATTGTGCTCAAACAATGGGGCCATTTTTCTGTCTGCTGGCTGATGGACACAACGTGTCAGGTGATTACAGGGTTCTCTTCCCAGGAAAACTGCTGAACAACCAAAAATTAAGTTGGGGGAACCTTGAAGATACCTAGTCTTGGAAGGATCTTGCTGATCAAGGGTGACTTTTAAAGTTATCTCACAACCTGGGTGGGCATCCCTGGTTTGGCAGAAAACAGCTCATGGGCTGAAGCTCTCATTTCTCACAGCCTGATACCCTGATGTGCCCTGATGTCCTTTTAGGACAACCTTGTGATGAAGGTATTGCTGCTCTAGCCATCAGAGCCTTGGCTTGGAAATATGGGATCTTAAGAAGAGGTCGGAAAAGAACTCTTTTTCCCCATTTTGGTTTCCTGTTTTGTTTTCAAGATGAATTGCTGTAGTTTTTAGTTGTAAGAAACGGAATTTTAATGTCATTTTTGGGGGAGGATGAAAACCAAAGAAGTTAAGACAAATCCCTATTTTCATAAAAGCATAACTTCTTGTCCAATCTCAGGAAAATAATAATAAGAATAAACCCCACAACTATAGAAAAGTCAATTTGCCTCAAGAATATAACTTGTTCTAGTCCCACTAGAACTAGTCCCAAGCAGAATGACATTTTTTTGCTTGACTCCTATAAAAATCTGGACTAGAGATCTTTGTTGTGTAGTCAATATTTCAGGCCTTCCCCAGCCTGTTAAAGACAGAAGACAGCATATATTCACTATTAGAAAAATTCTTAAAGGAATCTCCGTAATTTAAGAATCTGTAGTTCAGAACTTGTGTCTCTCTAACAAAGTTATAAAAGGAAAAGATGCACAGGAAATTAAAAATACCTTACTCCTGTTTCATTGAGGTATATTGGGCTAGATAACTATAAATTTTTATAGTAAAGGATTCCTAGATCCAGTGAGCAAGAGAGAAGAAATGACATTTTTATTAATTGCATTTTATGTGTATATATTTATAAAATTTTATATAATTTGTCCATTTTACCAAATGGGAATTGGAGATTAGTCTGAGGTGCTACTTAGTAAAGGATGAAGCTGGGTGTTAAAATTTCAGCTGCAGGAAAAGGCAGTTTGATGCCCTGTGAAATATTTGGAGAAAAACGTGGCTCTTTACACCAGAGGTAAGCACCCCTGAGAGTTGAGCACTTGGTCCTTTGGAGAGTCAAGGGACACACAGCACAGTGAGTGGTTGTCTTAAATGTAAAATATTCACTCCAGCCCGCTGCAAAGAGCTTCAGCCCCTTGGGCTCCAGCTGGGATTTCTCCTGAACAGAGACGTGTGTGCCCGCTGTGACAGAAACTGAGAAAGGATTAAAACCCCCGGAGAGTGAAGCCCTTCACCTCACCAGCCTTTAGGGTGTTGTCTTGACTCCTTCCTCAAGAAAAGAGAGTCTTGGGTTTGGTTTTTTGCTGTCAAAACTGCTGTTCTGAAATGGGCCACTGCCATGGACACCCCTCTCCAGCACCTCTGCTGCTGCTGGTGCCCGGCTTGGGGTGAAGAACTGAGAGCAGCTGGGTGCTGACAGAGCAAGGCTGTGCTCGGGAAAGGGTTCTCAGGTTTACAACTGTGTTTATCCTCCAGACTACTAAGGGCCACAGTAAGGATCTAGACCTGTCAACCCCCACGAAGAAACCCAATGTGTTTGGGAAAACACAATAAAGACGCTCTCACACCTGCCAGGTTCAGCAGAAAGGAGGGAAAAGGCAACTTTATTTACATATGTTACATTCTTATACAATTCTGAACTCCACAAGGGATTGGAGAACATGTTACTTCCTTCTCAATCCCACTGGAGAAAAAAGATGCTCATCAAACTTTCTCTTATCACAAAAGGAATGAAAACCAGAAAATACAGTTAAGTAAACATTGGCTATTATTTACATGAAACTGTGTGAGAAAGAATTCCGACTCCAAGGTTAAAACAGAAGGCTCTAGCAAAAACCAGAGCAACAACCCAAAGCAATCCTCAGTGATAATCTCACAGGCACTCAGAGAGTCCAGAGCAAAATCTGCAGCTGAATGTGAGCGCCTCAGCTCTGCACGCACAGTCCCCTACTGCCTCCTCTTACTGGGGACATGCTGCTAGTGAGACATCCCAGTTCAGATTTGGGTCTTGAAATTCAAGGTAGGACCTCCAGAATCTGTGGTCTTAAATATATTTATAAGGGCACAAGGTGAGCAGAAAGACTATAACACTCTGTTCAGTAGATTAAGCAACACCATCCTCAGCTGGCGTACACTGGCATAACCATTTACACCAGTGAAGGGCTAGCAGGATTTGATTTTTTTCTAAGAAAGAAACTGCAGTTGAACTCAAAATCCAGCTAGTTTAAAAATAGCAAGCTTCATAGTGTGTCTGCTTTTAAAGCAGCTTGTGATTTTTGGTTGGGAATTTGATGCAGCACAGCAGGAGAAATAACAATTATGTCTAACACACACATGCACAGGTTACATACACACAATACACACATATATCAACATATCTCCATTTTCTTCATTCCCCACAAATTAAAGTGACAAGCTAGATGTTAGTCCTTTCTGAATTAATCCTGTCCGAATTGCATTAGTGTCATCTTCACCATACACTGATAACCGCTAGGCTCTAAAATTTATGATACAACATTTGGAATTAATCTGCAAATATATACTAATTCACACTGACCTTTTTTCAAGCTGAGGCCTTTTTAGCACTCACAGTAGGTTTAACATTGCCCTACTGAGTGTTATTACGAAGCAGTCAATGGCTCTCCATAATTACATCATGCAAATGACATTTGCTTTTTTGTTTGAGCTTATTCCCTCCGACGTTTCCTTCTTTTATCACACCCTTCACACATCTGTGTCCCTGAAATGGCACTGTAAACTCCTCCTCTTTTGGTCCCCAAGTTCCTTTTTCTGTCTTCGCTGACTGTCAGGCAGACACCGCCAGCAGTTTGGGCTGGTGCGGCGGTGACACATCCCGGTGACATGGGTTATGTCGCCAGCTGGCTGGAACAGGTGTACACTGATTTTACCATCAAATGGCAACACGCTCTTGGCTTCCTACCAGCGCACAGGCATGAAAAACCTGGTCCCTTAAAATTCCTCCCAAGATTGATGGGCTGTTCTTTGACACAGCATCCAGCAACAATTTCAATTCCCAGATTGTTTCTCACCGTTTGGGCTCGCTCGACAGTAGCAGCGGTGGAAAGTCGTGGAGAACTTCTTGTTAGTGGAGACAAATTACTCATTCTTTTCCTCTCTTTCTTCAGCAGAAAAAAAGTACAACTTTGGCTGAAGCAGCATGAGCACCCAATTGCTTGTGAAATAACACCCGACGATAAGTACCTGCCTTTTAGAGAACAATTGATGCAAAATACGGAGTAATATTTCGCAAAATTCCCATCAAAAAGGCAAGGAAGGTAACAATAACTCTGAATAGCTAACTGCTTAATCCAGCTAAGCTAAGTCAATAGCAGGATATGCATCAATAGCTGTATCTGGGCCTGGCTGTGTCCCCAGAGCCATGTTAGTGAGACAGCAGCTCAGCTGAGGGTACGAGGCAGAGCCCAAATACACCAGCTGATCTTCATCTCTTCAGCATCACCCACAGTGACGGTGCACTCAGGATAGTGCAGGACTCTGCTCAGCCCTAAAGTACATTTCTGAGGCTGAGATCATCTTCTTATTCTGTTCCCAGAGTAATAAGTGATGCTCTGATTAATTCTGCGATAGAAAATAATCTAATACTAAAAATATCTCAACTTCCATTAAGGCAGTTCTGCAGTCTTTAAAAATCCAAGGCAATTACACTAGGTTAGACCTGACAGTATGTCTTGATTTGTGGATACTTTGGGAAACCCTTGTTCTTCACAGCTGAGGAATTACACTTTCCATTAAAAGCCATTTCTTATATTATCTTGTTAGGGTATCCCACAGTAAACACTGGATGGCAAAGCAGACTTTTTAATGACAATTAATCAGAAGGTCAATGGCTGCGAGTCACAACTAAAGTAATCGAGTTAGTAAGACAATGTTATTTTAGCCTAAAACCAACTGAAAAGCAGAGGTGCAGGAGGAAAGTACTGCACACTTCAGCTGTTCCTGCTTTTAATATTTCTTTTCCTATCAGCATGATTTTCAAATTCTTTTTCCACAGTGCCTTTTTTAAATTAAAATTTTCCCAGGGAAATTCCATACATCACATTCCTAGCAAACTGCTTATCAGATAAAATTACTTGACAATGTATTCATTAGAACTATAAAGAGACTTCCTTAAAAGGCTTTTCTATTAAAAGAAAGAAAAAAAAAAAAAGGTGTTTGTTTGTCTTAAGTATTTAAGCCCCTGTTCTGATACACAGCATAATAGGGCTGGTGCCATGGTAACTACTGTGTGGCTTTTTAATTGAGCAGCTGACTTCCAGGAGTGAGAATTGCTACCTACTTCCCTGCTTTCCACAATTTACCAAGGCTCTGTCCCAAAGAAAAACACTGAATTAGGGGCTGTTAGCTCGTGTGGACTTGACAGCTATGTTTTCTCCATACAGTAGGTGTAGTTCACACAGAAAAGGTCTGCAAAAGCTGCCACAGTGCATGCACATCCCATGACAATAATTTTATTTGAAATTAGCTTACAATTGCCTTTTTTTTTTTAAGGTTGGTCTGATGTTAAGGACAGGAGGGGTCTGAAAGAACTCATTAAGGCTGTATACAGCCTAGCATAGGAAAAAGCCTAAGTATTATTATATGTTATGTATAATTGTGCCATAAAGAAGACTTTTTCCTCCAAATAGTTAATTGGGATGCAATAGTGGTTATTTTAAGCTTTACAAAAGAGTTCTTTGCATAATAGAGTGGCTGTTTCATGCAGCTCCTATGATAAAATTCTCACCAGTCTTAAAATGACAGATGTAATATTACCTTTAATAAGTGTCTACCGATGCATGCAAATTGAATTAAATAGTGGGAGTACAAATTTGTCCGATAATTAAGATAAAAATTCATGTCAGCTTAAGCCCTGATGTATATTAGTAACCCTGTATACTTCTTTTTCTGCATTCTCTACCAATTACTTTTAGTGTCGAACTCTTGATTACTGTAATATGCAGTCCTTAAAAAATTTATAAATGATCTGTAGAAAGTATTAAACCAACAAAAGACTTCTTTTTAAAACACCTTCAATGAAAAAATATTATAACTTCAAAATCACAGAGCCTTACAAGCTGCTCAAAGTTCAAAATACCTAACATTGGAATAATTTCTCTCAGAGTATAATAGAAATGGGAAATAATAGGTATAGATACAATAATAAATGAAGAAAGCAACGTCTCCAATTTGTGAAAATGGTCTCTGTTTGGGAAAAAGTCTCTGTTGCATGTCAGGACAAAATTCTACCACCAGCCCAATTTTTCCACAAGCCAGTTATGAAATTTAGCTGTTTGGCTTTTGTGTTAGTCTCTCTTTGAAGCTATACCTGGAACAGGAAATTCAACATTTTTATAGTTAAGAAATTCACCTAGGACATGAAACAGGCAGCTCAGGTGCTTGAACCTGGGTTTAAACAATTCTTGTAAATGTCCCAAGTCATGAGTTCCTCTTGGATAATACTTTACGTGCTTTTGTTTTTGACCTCAGATGCTTTCTTTGATGCGATGCACCTTATAAAAATGTTATTTAAATGGCTACAACCCCACATAAGTTGTAATTACAATAAAATGTTTTTCAACTGAACCCTATGAAATCTCTAGTAAAAAAATTCCATATTGGTTGCTGGCATAAATGGATGTACTAAAATGGCCTGGAAGATGAATTTACATTTTCTACATTTTGAATCAGGAGTTTCTTACGTAAAATGTTTCTGTTACAGAAATGACACATCCTTAAAGAAAACCAGAGTCTGGGGTCATTTAAGGCTATTAAAAGAAAGATAGAAGGAAATTTGTGCCTGACATGCACAGTGATCTTCAAGATAAAGAATTCAAATTCAGAATGCTAAAAGCCTGATATGTATTTTGGAAATGAGAAAAAATTGGAACTTTGTTCTGAAACATCTCAATTTTATTTTTGTGAGGACCTACAGCCAAGGTTCCCATATTTCAGTGTTGCTGATGTTCAGGGCTGAACTCTGGAGGAAAAGTCCATAATTGCTTTGCTGATTCGGTGAAGTGTCCCATGAGCAGAGCTCACTCCCTGGTCCCAGACTGATGGAGGTCTCCTGAAATCAGCTGGGCTTCCAAGTGCTGCAACATTTGAAGCAAGACATAAGAACAAGACTGGATTTGGATCTTGGATTCAAAATGTGTCCACAACTTAAGTTAGCACTCCTTGAGCACCAAGTAACAGAAAATGTGGTTTTGGAGACACTTAGCACGGGTTTAGTCCCTTTTTGTGCAAGATTCAACCCGTATGTGTTAACACTTCCTATGAACTTTGCAGACATGTAGTGAAGTTAAACATCTGTGAAAAAGAAATATCAGCTGCTCTGAAAATCCAGTCTCTTTTGTTTAACTGCTTTGTTATCACTAAAAAAAAAAGCAGCCAGTTGTCATATAGGTTTACATAGGTGCAACAGGCACTTTTAAAGTGAAAAACTAAACCAGATCAGAAACACTGGATAGCCAGCTCAGAATTACTTAGCCCCATTCTCAGAGTGGGAGCTGAAGCCTACCCTTCTGCTCCAGGCTTACAGCAGAGCTCAAAACAATTTCAGACAGGTGCCCACACCACTGCAGCACAGAGCAGCAACCAGCTCTGGCCACGATGTTGCACTGCAGACACTTTTTTTTCTTTCAGGAACCTGACCTGCTGAAATGCCTGACTGTGCTCCTAGACACATCCTTGTTATTTCTCTGCCCACCTGTAAAATGGAAATAATAGCACTGGGGAGGTAATGAGGATAAATACATTAAAGATAATGAGGTGCTCAGGTACAGTGGTAATAGGAGCCGTGTGAGTAAGCTTTGCTTAAGCTCTCGTACTTTAATAACAGTGCTCGTTCTGTCTCGGCTATAACACTGTACTTGGCAACAATTTAAGTATTATAAAGAGTTATACTGTGTAATGAGAGAGATTACAGAGCTGAATGGGTTTGGGAGCCAGGACTGGCCTAACAGAGCAAATAACACAGAGCCTGTCATTAACCTTCCTCCACCTTTGCGGCCGCGCCCAGCGGGGTGAGCGCTGCGTCCCAGCTGGACAGCACGAGTCCAGCCAGCCTCTGCTCCCTCCTCACAAGTCTCAGCAACAGCAAGGAGAGAGGCAGGATCCATGATCAGCAGAAACGGGTGCGAATCCAGTTAAAATATTGGTTTGACATTATTTAAACCAAGATAAAATGTTATCCAGGATATTTCAGTATATTGGGCGGGGGAAGGTAGAATCACATGCCATGCTAACAGATCTCTCCTGAAAAAAAGGGCCCTGGAAAGGGATCTCAAAACCATTCCTGAAAATGTCCAAGTACTGTATTTTTTACGTCATTTGACATTAAAGAATATTTTTCATTCAAGATAAAATGAGAGAAACAAGATAGGATTTGCGACTGTTTGAAGCTTTAGGACTGAGCTGGGGTTTTACTTTACTCTTTGCAAACGTGTGAGAAGTTCCAGGCTCAGTCACTAGAGCCCATCCAAGGTTATTATAACAGCTTTGCATTTGACAATCAGTGTTTCAGGTAGGTGTTCCAGTAAGGAGACACAGAATCACTTCCCCTATAACTATGCCAACAGTAGTGAAGTGATTGCCTAATTTAATGCAATGTCCTGATGCCTCTTGACATCAGTCTTGATTCAGACAGATGTTTGGTGAATTTACTTGGCTTATCCATTGACTGTTCCAATGGTGTCCATGAAATGACGTGAGGGGAAGACAGAACAACAATGGCACAAGAGCAGTGTAAGAAGTCAAAAGACACCAGTGCAACAAATGACCACGGCAGGTGGTGTAAATGGGTTCCTAACCCAGAAGGAGCTACAGCCATCATCTTATCCAAGGGCTGAAGCAACAGACTTTTGGGAATATGGAATTCTAACCATCCTTTCCTCAAAAGAGACAGAAAAATACCTCTTCTGGGTCCACATGCTTCTGTTCAGCATTTCTGTAAGGGGCTACATAGGACGAAAGAAGTGTTGCCTCATCTACAAGGCACCAACACATGAGAGGAGAGACGCTTTGAAACGAGTTGAGTACAGAGAGACTGAGTTTCCCCCTCCCTGACTGTGTGAGGAATAAAGTCACTGGAAGCAGCAGTCCAGGCTGATGCTTCCTATTGCCTTTCATCCACTGTAGCAGAAGCTCTACCTAATTACACCCGTGATGAATTTGTCCTATCTGCTGTACACACAGCAAAGGAGGGTTTATTACAGATTGGTGTGCTACGGTCTCTTCTCTGTAATCCTCACAGCTAGGGCCCATCAGATGGGAATTGATGGCAAGGACCAACCTAAGATTTAACACCCTGGTCTTTGCTGGCTTTCTTGCCTTTTTTTTTTTTGAATGTAGTGTGGTTGGTGAGTTAATGTACACAGCTATCCAGAACTACAAATGACTATTTATCCTGCAGCCAGCTAAAAAGGTTCAAACTATATCACAAATGAAGGCACGCCGGGAAAATGGCTAACTGTGGTCTTTAATTTGTAAATAATGATTTTAGACCATGACCCTTAATAGGACACTGTCACTTGTGCTGTGATTTATGTCTAGTGTGATGACATCAGTACCAATACTGCTGATAAAAGAACACTTATATTGAAGCAAACAGGATGATGAATGGAGTACAAGTCTACTTACTCATTTCATTACTGACTCTTCTGTTCACCACAGAGCTAATGTAGCGAGTCATTGTCTGCCTTGGGAGTATTTTGCAGGTTGAATTTAATGGCACGAGTGTGTGATATGTACTTCAGTCCTAGTGTTTGAAATGGCACAATCATAGATTAAAAAAATGTGTGTGTGTGTGTTCAATAGTTTATGTATGAAACAGAAAGTAACTTTATGTCACTTTCTTAAACAGAAAACAACTGGAAAGTACTTCTCTTATTTTTCTTGCAGTTTCCAAGGTTTATGAGAGCACTTAATTCCCCAACAAGTTAAATTTCTGCACATGTTTTATAGAGTGGACAAAAATAGCAAGTAACATAACCAGCACAGTTAAGTATGCTTTTTAAAGGTGCATAGTATTCATTTTTTTAAAAAAAAAGATTCGCCACTGCAAATGCAGAAACATTAACATTTAACCACCTTTAAAATGCTTTCACTAGCAAACATTTGATGCTGAAGCCTTTGCCGAAGTAAACATGTAAATGTTAACATTAACCTTAATCAGACCTATTTCCTAAGATATAAATACTATACTAATGAAAGAGCCTGCCAGCATAATCAGGAGGGCAAAGAATTCCCCCAGGACTCTTCAAGCATGTGTATGTCACCAATAATTCTGCTAACCCTTGAGTGCTAGTGACTTTGAATGTGGAGAAGGGGAGGTAAATGCAGTTTTATTAGTGCAGTTTTATTGCTATGGCCAGCTGCACTCTTTTCTCTATAAAAGGTAATTACTTCCAATAGTAACAAGCTAATTGATTGCTAATTAAATCAATTGGCACACTAACCGCTGTCAGAAAGTGACAGATTAGCTGGTCACATGGCAGAGTGTTAGTAATGAAAAGTGGACATGGTCTGAGTGTGATTGACACGGCAGATGAAAAGTGATTTGGGATCTCCTAGGTGGTCACGAAGAGGGCATGGAAAACATGATTGATTCAATGGCGACTGTCAGGGAGGAAATGAGAATTGAATGGGATTCAGTGTTGCCCTGGAACCTCACCACATGATGCTCCAAGTTTTTTCACATGTAAATAAGCCAGACAGGGCTTTCTGGCAAATGAAAGGCAGGATGGGGGAGGAAAACGGGAAGAACAGAAAGTGAAAGTCGAATCAACAGAACTCAGAAACTTCAGTTTGCTTTGTAAAGGGGAAATAAACCCACGAATTTTTCAGTGACTAAGGATGTGCTCCCATGTCTTCTTTTCATTAATTGTGGTGGTTTACGAATTAGTTTAGGAAGGCCTTCATAAAAAATAGAACTAATATTTGAGCATGTTGCTTTGGTTTGCAAGAGGTCTGCACACTTTATAAAACAAAGGAGAGGAAAATGGAGAGAGTTTTATGTTATTAATATTTCCCAGACAAGTACATATACAGTTACATATATCTCCCTCTATCTGCATCTCTCTCTGTCTCTTTTAGATATATGTATTTAGATAAATACATAACAAGTTCAGTATGACAAAACTGAATTTTTTTCCTAAGATTAAAAGATCATATCTAATATTTAACATGCTTTTATCTCCCAAATTTAGTATTATAAAGTAGTCAATCTCTCAAAGCCCAACCTTTTAAAGTAAAATGGACAAATGTTAATTTTTTTTTTTGTGGAAGACATTCCATACTTGCTATAATGTTATTACCATCAAACTTGAGTAAGGGTTTCTGAAACACCAAAATTTTTATATAGTCTTTGAATAAGAAATAGTCAGTTATTTCTGAGCATAATAATATGCTAATAAATTAGTTAATACTCAGTGGCTCCTAACAAATGCTGACATTTAACTGTAACTGTGAAGGTATTATGCAGATACTTCTGAAAAGAAGACAATTATTGCTGTTTTATTAACACTTAAGATGGTATGAGCCAGGGCTTGTGTGCTTCATTCATCCTTTCTGGAGAAAACTGGCACTGCTAAGGACAAGAGCTGTTTGGCAATGCACCCAAACCAACTCTCCCTGAGGGGGTTTCCTTTTAGCAGAACCCAGACCCAGTGGCATTGCACAAGATGTGTGGACACAGTCATTAAACCCCACCATTTTTTAAAAGGAAATGGGAGTCTGGCCTCATCTCCTTTCTCATGCTGCCTTATTTAACTGCTGTCGGGATGGTGTGGGAAAGAGGTGCCACTACTTATGAATGATTTTGCTTTCTGTAATAAAGAACAGAATTCAAAATAAAGACGCACCTCTTTCCTTTGAATGCCACAGCAGCTTGTGAAGCCATTGAATGAGGCCATGGCTGGGTGGGAAGAGACATTTACACCACCTAGAGACTTCTGCTTTGGCCGACTGATGCCAGGTGGGGTTAGGAAGATGCGGGTGATTTTTTGTGTCTTAGTTTTTGGGCAGATCAGTGCACACCAACATCATCTCACTGCAATGAGCGGTGTGATCCAGAGCAAGGGAGTAAAAGGCGAAGTGCATCTTCATGTTCTGCCTCACTTAATTCCTGCTGAGTCTCCTGTGGCTGCCACATTATCACCTTCTGTCTTTAATTTACCTTCTTTGCTCCCTTCTTTTCCTGTTTTTGAATGGATGTGTCCTGGCTTCTCTTCTGCCATGTAGGTAATACCCAAGAGGAAGGGAAGAAGGACTTTCATTCACAAGAATTACAATTCATTTAATCCAAATAAGCCAAGACCTCTCAGTTAATTTCTTTCTCTGACGTGAAAATTAAAGCAAAGGGAAAAATACTGGGAAGAATCCTACCCATAAACGTTATCCTATCACTTTAATGTTATGCCTGAATCCATGAGTTTTTACATAAAATTATGCTCCAGATTATGCTGCAGCCTTAGAGGACCAATAAGCACCACCCCTGGTTAGGTAAAACACACATTGTATGAATATATCAGTATATGGCTGGAACATATTATGGGATCATTACTTCCTCTTAGTATTTCTCTTTTAATTCTGGTTTATAGATTATGAAGGATCTTCTCTATCAAAGAACTTTCTACTAGGGTGAGTATAAATGGTGAAATTATTTCTTGATATTAACTTTTTCAAGGATGTCAATTCTTGCTCTTACAAATTATTTTTGCACTTTCATGTGTCTGTTCTTTAACCACTTACACAAATGAAGGCAAAGTTCATGCACACAAGTTATTAGAGGCTAATTTTTCCAATACTCTTATTCATGAAGCATTCTATCATCTAGTTTCAGCCAAGTCTCTTAGACCTATAAACAAGAATGGGCATTAAGTATAGTTATATGTTTTGTCATTTATCTCATCTCGTGAATCAAAGCCCAGAAGTTCTGAAATATTGCCAGCAAAAAAAATCACGCAAACGTTTTGGCACTGAATTTCAAGCCAGGCTAACTTCTGAACATGGTAGAAATCAGTAATGAGTCATAAAAATCCTCTCTTGAACAGAAAGATGTTACAAAATGCTCTGGAAGTTCTGCAGAGAACATTGGAATATATATCTCAACTTCATCATGTGTATTTTTGTCTCTTAAGGTGAAAAAGTTTCTTTTCTTATACTGATGTGTTTTCATAGCCTAATCACAAGGCAGTTGGTGAGGATGAAATTACCAGTCACACTCTGGATTTGACCTGTCAGCACAACTCAAATCCAAAATAAAAAACTTCCCACGTTCCTGCCTCAAAAAACACAGACTTATCAGTCAGGCCAGGCTGAGCTGAGAGTGCTACTGAGAGAGGGAAAAGTCCTTTTGTGTTTTCTGTTCAATCAGCTCCTTACTCTGGAGTGTGCATCAAGCCCTGCACGTGAGTGTGGATCACAAGGCACCCACCACGTGCTCAGGCAAGCTGGCGTCCGTGGAAGCAGTGGAGGTCTGGAAGCAAATTCCCAAGGTGTGATGGTTTTTCACCCTCACAGAGTCCATAGAGTTCTTTGTGGCCAGCTTTTGATCTNCCCCATTATACTCAATTCTACATTTTTACCCTGTGCTAAATCAAACTAATTACTTTGCATTTTCTCAGGGTTGCAGTTCTTCTCGCAATGTGGGAAGCCTTTTCCATGGACATGGGTCCAGAATAGAATCCTGGGAATCTTGCCCGAGTCCTGAGTCTGCCTGGTGGGGTTCCAAACCCCCCCGGACGGACAGAGGGACACTCTGGGCTGCCACACCAAGGGAAACCTCCTCCACTGCAGGTGGACCCTGGCTGGGTACCCAGCCTCGTGCAAGATCTGCAGGGGTTCCTCTCTATTCCCATCTTCCCACAGGTTCCAAGTGGGATGATCCAGCAATGCTGGTGGCCCAACAGGTAACCATGCAATGTGTGTGTCCAGCTTGAAAAACACATCCCAGCCTCTCCCTGTGTGCCTGCAATCAAGCTGCATATTTGGCATGCTGGCCAGTGTCCGAGACCTTATTGCACCAGCTCTCTTGGAACAGCCAGTCACGGATTTACACCCCCAAACATGGAATCAGGCTCCCCAGCCAGGCACATGAGCATGAGAATCTTAACCCTACCTATTTACCCAAAATCCCGAATGGAAGGTTTTTCCTGTGGCTTGAGTGAGAAGTCATGTTTCTAAAAATTTGTTCCAATGTTTAGGGTCATCTTTCCTCATGATTAATTCAATTGTTGCAGAGGAAGAAGCTGTGACAAGGGCCCTGCCTTTCAGTGTGTTGTAAATACACCCTTTCAGTGAACTAACAAGGAGTGGGAAGGAAAAATATTATCCCAGCTTGACATGCTACCTCACTGATGGAAATAAAATTGAGTTAAACTAATGTAGATTCCACTAAGCTGCCATTTACAAGATAAAACTAGCCCCACTTATGGCTGGGTTATTTCAGGTCACAGAGCTCATTCTCTATAGCAACAACAAAAAAGCAAACAACAACAAAAACAACCAGCTGGGAAAAATGCAAATGTAAAAGATATTTAAAGAAATATAGTAGTATCTGCAAATTTAAGGGATTTATGTCAACATGGTACCTGCTTGCCTACTTCCACACATCTAACTTTCCTCTTCTGTTATTTATAAGCAATGGCTTGTCTAGTTGAGTACTTGGGAAAGATGAAACAAATCCATTAATGGTGAGAAGTCAATACAACATAAATTAAAACATGTCAAAACCCCATGTACACTCTCTCAGCTAAAGGGGCTGTAGATCAAATGAAGCCTTCATCCCAGATTAAGCACCTTAACCTATGCACGTTGACATCATAAGTTTTCTTTACTTGACGGGGTTTTTTTTGAGCATCCACAAACAGACAAGTTGTCTTCAGCTCACATGCAGCATGAAAAGCAAATCCTATGATTTGTGTCAAAGACTTTATTGAAGCCCTACACTGATACCCTTGATACCTTCAGTGACAAAATTCCCATTGATTCCAGTGGAGTAATGTCTTTTACCTCAATCTGTTTAAGTTTGTTTTAGCAGAAAGTGGTCTGAGGTACTGCCAGGCTTTATTTACTATATATTGTTCATCATGAAAAGAAGGGAAATCATCTGACCCTGTTTATCTGAGTGCCAGGATTGCCTTCCAGCAACAGTAAAGAAATATATTCTGGAAGGACTCCTAGCTGTTATCTTGGGTCTAGTCTGACTTTTTTTAGTAGAGTTCTTAAAGACAAGAGTTAGTGCTGCCTGGGCATCATTTAACATACCAAAACCATATGAAATGCCTCTGTCTGCTGGGTGAATCCCAAAGGACAACATTATGTGTAGGTGGAGCTTCAATGTCTCTCTTACCCACTCTCAACCTGCTTTGAATTCTGCCTTTTGCTCCCTGTTGTGAAATTCAGTTTTTTTCTTCTTTGGACCTGATCCAAAACTCATTAAAGCCGGTGTGAATTTAAATGAATGGACTTTGCATCATGATTTTAATTAAAGCCTTTTACAAACCCAGCCCTCTGAATGTTTCACCCTTGCTGAAACACTCTTATCTTTGCTTCTTCTGCTATTAATGACACCAATCCTACCCATCCCAGCACAGCCTGTTCAAAGATGACTTTTTCAATTACCATCAACTGCCATCTCTATGCTAATAATTCACTGATCTATATCCCTCTAGATCTGTCTCTGTGTGCAAATTAAGGTCTTGCTCTGCCTCTTTAGCATCCTCTGGTATTTAGCTATCACCTAAAACTAAGCATGGCAAAAACATAATTCTTAACCTTTCCTTCCAAACGTTCTCTCTCTCTAAGAAATGTCACCATCCTATCTGATTCAAACTTGGTGCTAACTTCGACTCATGCCAATCCCCAGATCTTTGGATGCTTGTTTTGCCTACCCCTGGCTGGTCTAACAGCTCTGAAATATGGAATCCCTCCAAGGGACTTGAGTTCTCATCATCTTGCCTCTCAATCAATGCAATATTACTTCCTCAGGCCCAAAAGGGTGCAAACTTATTCCACTTATATCCAGTAAGAATGCTACCAGAAAGAACGGGCTTTTTCCTAGCCTGTTGCTTTGACTAAGCCTTTTCCTTCTTGAATAACATATGAACTGCACTTCTTCACTTTCCAAGCCCTTCACACACTCCTGTCAGTGCTTCTATGTGAGCCCACATCTCAATTCCTTTATCAACTCTTCATCAAGGTTTTTTGTTCTCTTGCTTTTGCATCGTTGGAAAGTGCTCACCACAGAGAGGCACAGAGGTATCTCGGTGTTCCCACAGGATTTATTTTTCCTGGGGAAAAAACCCCAATAGACAGTGGTCAGACTGCTTATCATTCCTACAAGAAGTGTTTCATTGTTTCTTCTTACTCCTCGTTTGACAGTGTCCACTTGCTGTCTCTTCTTGCAGAGCTGTATCACAGATCTTTGGGCAGTCTCTGCTTTCTATTTTTTCACTCATGCAGCCTCCAAGCAAAAGGGTTGTTGTTGCCCTGGTTTTTGCTAGAGCCTTCTGTTTTAATCTTGAAGTCAGAATTCTTTCACACAGTTTCATGTAAATAATAGCCAATGTTTACTTAATGGTGTTTCCTGTTTTTCATTCCTTTTGTGATAAGAGAATTTTGATGAGCATCTTTTTTCTCCAGTGGGATTGAAGAGGAAGTGACATGTCCTCCAATCCCTTGTGGAGTTGAGAATTCTATAAGATGTGACATATGTAAATAAAGTGGCTTTTCCCCTCCTTTCTGCTGAACCTGGCAGGTGTGAGAGCGTCTTTATTGTGTTTTCCCAGACACAGGTTGTAAGACACCGTAATAATATTGATCTGTACAAAGATTTGTTAAGATTTTGAAAAGGTCAGAAAACATGTGATAAAAAACATATTTTTGTTGTTTTAAATCACAGGTCCAATGAGTGAATGTGACTAATATTTAAAAGAAAAGCAAATAAAGGAATATCATCCAGATGATGGGTCCCCGGTCCTTCAGGTACCCAGACACAGTTAAACAACAGAATCATCTCACCACTGAAAAGCACATGTTTTTAATGCCCATCTTTTAGGGGAAAGGATATGAGGATGAATGAAATGTTTCCTTAATGTAACTTCTGTAGGAAATTATTTATAAAAATTCACTGGATAGTCCACATTTACGCAATATTTAGTTTGATGCCTCACGTACCACCATAGGCTTCAACATTTTGTGGCACAAAATAGCAAATTTTACATGTCCCAGTACACACTGTGGTCCACACTGAAGGGGGATCACATGCTAATTTTAGGGATATCACTGCCATCACCTTTCCTGCCCCACATTACTGCCTTTTTCTACTCCAGGCCCTGCACTACGCTGGTCCTGCCTTGTCTGCAGACACGATTGTTGCCCTGGTTTTTGCTACAGCCTTCTGTTTTTAACCTTGGAGTCAGATTCTTTCTCACACAGTTTCATGTAAATAATAGCCAATGTTTACTTAACGGTATTTTCTGTTTTTCATTCCTGTTGTGATAAAAGAACTTTGATGAGCATCTTTTTTCTCCAGTGGGATTGAGAAGGAAGTGACATGTCCTCCAATCCCTTGTGCAGTTGAGAAATGTATAAAACATGACATATGTAAATAATAAAAGTCATTCCCCTCCTTTCTGCTGAACCTGGCAGGTGTGAGAGCCTCTTTATTGTGTTTTCCCAAACACACACAATCAGCCCAGGCTCTGTGCTGTTCCTCCTTCCTGCTCTCGGCGTGCTCCTCTGCCAAAGAGAGCAGAACTCTCTGTTAATCTGGCTTTTCTCTCTGTTTGTCCCTGTGACTGCACAAAACCATAATCCATAATCCTGTACCTTCCAGGTACTGACACACAAGAGATCTGAGGTCGGAGGGCAGCAGCTGTCACAGTGCTTCCCTTCCCACCCAAGTTTTGGAGCCAACACAGGAGAGGTTCCAGAGCAGCAGAGTCACTTCTATGGAGTGCTCTTGTCTCTAAGGGAAATAACTTGGTGAGGAGGAGTGGAATTGGCATTTCTAATGACAGAAAATGAAACTATCACCTCTGTTCAATCCTTATCAATATCTAATTTCCTTATAATAAATACTTGGGGTGATTTTTCTATTAGGTGCACAGTAGGGAAATGTGCTGTGGTGAGGTTAACATATTGGCTTGTAAACAAATTTCACCATTAAGTACTTGTACCAAAACTGCTTTGACAACTTACTTAGCAGGTGGTAAATGAAGACTAGAAGAGGATCTATTTAAAAATAATTCCACTGTGAAATGAATTGGAAAGTGCAAATACAGCCTGTAAAAATGTCAATCCTTATTTTATATCCTCTCCAACATCCCAGCCAGAAGTTCCCTGGTTTATGTAACATATTGCTTATCTTCCCAGTTCCTCATCTTCCTTCACTGATACCTCCCAGTTTCTTCTTTGTTTCTGAAATACAGCATTCAGCATTCAAGACCTGGGAAGCACAGATCTACACAAGAGTATGAGGATGTTTTTTCTTTTGTTCTCTCTTCTCTCTCTAATAATGTTTCACATTCTGCTTTCTCTTTTAATGTGAGAAGACTGTATTAGTGGTTCCTTTTTATGTGCTGCAGCTGATACTGAGGGAAGAGTAAGAAATGCTATGAAGGACATTGCCACAGGCAGGCCAGCCCAGCCTTGGAGTTTTTGGGATATATGAGCCGGGACTGAGAGCTCAGATGTTGTAAGGACAGGGTGAAGCCCAGATAGGAACAGAACAGATGTAAAAGCAAAATGTAATTAAGGAAGGATTACGGGTGAAAAGGGACTGTTACATTTTTGTATTTTCAGTGAAGATAGAGAAAATAGCACGGGTTAGTCCCAGGCATAGAGTGAAAAATTGATGCCTGCAGTCCATCAGCAGCTCTGCAGGCCCTGCTCTGCTGTATCCCTCCCTCTGCCACCACTGGGCACCCCCTGGGCATCCTCTGCATTTGTGCCAGATACTGTGGTGGGTTTATGACACAGAAAAAAAAGCCTGCCAAGAATCTAGTGCTTGAGCAGGGTCCCAGGACAGTTTTTAAAATTAGATTTCCAGCAATAAAAGGATGAGGGTGTAAATCTACAGGAAGTACTTGCTGCAGACTTTTAATGAAAGTACAACCCATCGAGTTCACTGGAGATAACTAAATTCAGTGCTTGGGCTAGAAAGTCCATCATTCATCCAAGGAAGCACACTCCCAGACAAATCTATTCATTCTCAGAAGGAAAACATGCAGAAGAGAATTTGGTGAAAGCTGTGCTTGAAAGGGTTTTGGACTGCTTTGGGCTGGGGGGAGTTGGAGGAATTCTGGTTTTTTAGACAACTAATGGCAAGTTTCATTTGGGAGAGGTCACTTGTTTTTGTTTTGAACCTAGAATCCCTTAGTCTAATAGCTACAATACATCCTGTTTTCTATCGAGCAAATCAAACTGATTGAGACAGTTTAAAAGTCAGGATGACTGCATCTTGACTGTGAACATTCGACTTCCAAGTACATGTCCTAAAGTCCTAATCTGCATAGATATGGATTTACAGATCACAGACTGAAGTCCAGTGACCAGAGTCAGAAGGTCGACATCTTTTTTGGGTTTTCTTGATTTAAGCTTAAGCACTTTAATTTTATTTTTCTTCTATAGCTGTGTGAGTGTTAGACTCTTGAAAAGCACCAGATATTTTTAAAGACATTAGTGCAAATAGATTAGCTTCTGAAAATCTGGTTTTTGACATCTGCTGCCATCTGTGTATTGGGTTTGAATGGCAAGGTTTTGGACCTGGGGGTGATGCCTTCTCCCAGCCACCCAGAAACAGAGACCTGACAGGAGTAAGGGGATAAAGGCAGGGATTTATTTGANCCTTCTGTGAAAAGCTGCCAGAAGTTGCCCTGTGTCTGATGGAGCCAATGCCAGCTGGCTCCAAGACAGACCTGCTGATGTCCATCAGCAGTGGTGGCAGGACCTCTGGGATAACACATTTAAGAAGGGGAACCCATGCAGCTCCTTTACTTGCAGCCCATGGTAAAGACCCCAGGAGTACATGGAAGTACACGGAAGTTCACAGGCACACAGACNACAACTCCTGGCAGTCCCTGGAGGGCCTCGTGCCAGAGCTCGTGTTGGAGAAGCTGTTGGAGGACTGCATCCTGTGGGAGGTTTCCCATGCTGGAGCAGGGGAAGTGATGTGTCCTCCCCCTGAGGAGGAAGGAACAGCAGAGACAACGTGTGATGAGCTGACCTTGGCCCTTATTCCCCATTTCCCATCTCTCTGTACACCTGTGGGGAGGAGGGTGAGAAATTTGGAAGTAAAGTTAAGATCAGGAGGAAGGANCCATCAGCAGTGGTGGCAGGACCTCTGGGATAACACATTTAAGAAGGGGAACCCATGCAGCTCCTTTACTTGCAGCCCATGGTAAAGACCCCAGGAGTCCATGGAAGTCCACGGAAGTCCACAGGAAAACAGACAACTCCTGGCAGTCCCTGGAGGGCCTCGTGCCAGAGCTCGTGTTGGAGAAGCTGTTGGAGGACTGCATCCTGTGGGAGGTTTCCCATGCTGGAGCAGGGGAAGTGATGTGTCCTCCCCCTGAGGAGGAAGGAACAGCAGAGGCAATCTGTGATGAGNGTTTCCTTTATTGTGTCCTCTACCGACACAGGAGAGTGAGGGGGGAAAGGTGTTTTTAAAATTTGGTTTCCTTTCTCATTATCCTACATTATTTGATTGGTAATAAACTGAACTGGTTTCCCCAAGCTGAGTCTGTTTTGCCCATGATGGCCATTCTGGTGGCAATTGAGGAGTGAGCTCTCCCAGTCTGTATTTTTACCCAGGAATCTTTTGTTACATTCTCTCTCCGTTGTCCAGCTGAGAGAGAGAGAGACACCCACAAATGGACTTTTAAATCTTTCAGGTTTTCTCCCCACAGCGGGAGGTTTTATTATTTAGCATTAGAACTCCTTACCTGTCTGTTTGTTAAATAAATAGTTTTTATTTTCTCTTTCACACTCCTCCGAGGAATTCTTTCCCGAACCCAGTGGCTATAGCCTGCCTTTCTTTGAGGAGACGCTCCTTTTAGATGTTTTCCCTAAATTTGGCCAAAATCACAACAGGGTGGAAGTGATAGAGCAGCTTTGGTGGGCAAAAGGTTCCCAGCCAGAGTCAACCCACCACAATCAGCCTCCATCTATATGCACTTCATATCAGAGAGATAAATTCCTCTTGCACAAGGAGGGATTGGCCTTAAACAATCAACTCTGTAAAAGGAGAGAGCAAAGCTTTTTGGAAAGCATCCAGGGAAGATGTTAAACCTTTATCCAAGAAGTGAGATATGAAGGAGGGAATTCCTCTTCTTGACAGGATTCTAACCAATATTGCTGCCCCAGCCCACTAACTTTTAACTTAAACCCCACTAACCTTTAACTTAAACCATCAGAAAAAACTTTTCAAAACCAACTGGGGATTAATTTGACCAGAGACAGAGCACGCAGTAGTGAATAGACAGGTAACTTTTCCCAGTCTTTTGTGAGAAAGTCAACTCTTTTATTTGGAGTGAGCCATCAAGAAGTTTGCTCAGTAATGGAACAAAATTCTCTCTTGCATTCTTACACACTCTTCTCATACCTGTTTGTCATTTTGCCACTCCTTATTCTTGCTATTTCTTTAATTTCCACTAATTTTTTCTTTAAAGAAATTTGTCTTCTCTGAGTGGTTTTAGTACAGTTCCTTCAACACTTAAGATTTTCACAGTGAACCTGTATTAATGGAGATAATCCAAGGCAGAGTCATCTTTTGTTGATGGGGAAGTTGTAATGATCAAGAACAGAATACAGCTGGCATTAGCAAGGGGGTCAAAGATTAGAAACTCATTAACAGATGGTTATGAAGCTTCCTTGAATGTGACATTCAAGCCCCAAATAGTGATATTTATTATCCTTATTTGATGTTAGGGAACAATCAATAACATTTGTTTATTGGTTATCTACCAAGATTGAGAAGTTCCCATTCATGAGGGATAATGAATCACACACTGAAGAAGTCCCTCTCCTCTGTGAGTATAATTAAATATTGCATTAGCTGATCAATAACAACTAGATTTAGAGGGGGTATAGAGCACTATGCCATTAACCTGATGACAGGAGCAGTTTAGTTTTTTAAAATTTGTCTTGGAGGAAAGATAGAAAGATAGTCAAGATTTTCCAAAATATAAATCTGCATACTTTTCTTAAAGGCCTTTTTTAAACAGGGAATTGAGTCATTCGTCAGCATCCAACTGGCTGAAATAGTCACTTTTTAACAAGAACTAAATGTCAACTCTTATTTTGAAATCCTTGCTCTATTTGAACATAAATCAGAAAAAGTAAGGAAAAACTGACATTGACAGTAAAAACAAAAATTAAAATTCACTTTGTGCCCCCAGGAGAGTGCCCTTCAGCACAGAGGGGACTTGCATCTGCTGGGAGCACTGCCAGCAACACGACTGCTCTGTACTCCCCAGCAAGGACACCCCAGCCCAGGGCATTTTTGTCCCCACAGGGAAGGCAATGAGGGCTTATTTTGCTTGGTGGAAATCGTCCACATGGACCCCTGCATTACCTATCTTCTGAATTATGAACAGCTTTGTTTTCCACTGTAGACTGGGTCATTAGCTTTTTTGATGACCAAATCAATTAACAAATCACCACCATTATATCAGGAAAACACTAGCTGCTGCTGAAGTGGTTTTAAAAGTAAGCTTGAAAGTTTATTGATTTAAATTCCCACGTTAAGTTCTTTTCTCTTTGTTGAAACTCTGGTGTCCATTTTCACCCTCTTTGTGCCCACAGCACAGTGCTTTATAACTTCCTTTCCCAGACAGACCCAAAAATCATCTCCTGCAAACTTCCTCAGGCTATTGTTGAAGATACAGCTGATTAAGATGACCCAAAAATTTTCTTAACTGAGGACTGTATGTTGCTCCATGAAGTAAACTGGAGATTAATTTGGCTAGCAGGGAGTAGTAAGTTCCTGCAGGCAGTTATAAATCTTCTTAATTTTTTCTTAAACTTCATATTTGATTTAGAGCCTTATAAAATTCTTTTGCTTTTAGAAATACAAGTATGCTCCAATACTGAAAACAGAAAAGCCATTTAGTGCACTGCCTTGCTCAGCTACAAATATTCATCAAAAGTATCATCTTCCTCTCTTCTTGCTTCTCATAGTCTACTGATAGACAAATGGTTTGTCCCTCCCCTCAAGTCTTATCTGCCCCTTCTGTGCACTACAGTCAAAAGATAAGATTTAGTATCACAGTTGCATAGTAATTTAATAAGCAGACCTTGGAGAACAAGGGAAAAAAAAAGAAGAAAGAGAAATGCTAAAATATTGCTCAGAAAGAGAAACTGATGGAGCTGGTCATAAAAAGAAAAAAACAATCAGGCTGGGAGCCCCGAGGAGTGAAACTATTTGAAGACAATGGAGCTTCTCAAAACTCACAGAGCAGGCTCCCCAAACAGCTCAGGATCCCCCAATTTCAGGGCACTTAAATTTTCCCAGTTAAGGGAATTAATTTTGCAACCCATGGACTCCTCAGCCTATACCCTCTCCTCAAAGTGGGCATTACCACTGACAGTTTGCCCAGAGGTGTAAATTAAATAAAATCCTTGAATGATGACTCCCTGGAATGATTTGATGTCACACCAAAGGAAGCCAGCATTGCAGTTGGAACTCACCTGTCCTGGAAATTATATGTATGGAAAGAAAAGCTTTCTGTCCTTCACTGTGCATGGGTTTTTGATCAAGAACATGACCACTAAGGTGTTGGTCTAAGATAGCTAAACCAGAGTTCCCTCTCCAACCCCAGAAGCAGGCCTGTGTGTTGGTGATCTGCCTCTGCAGCAGAGCACTTGCAACATACTTTTGCCTCTACAGTACCCTGAAAAAGTACAGCTGCTGGTCTTGGTGAGGATTATTAGTGTAATTCTACAGGCAGGATTTATCAGACTCTTGCATCTCCAAGCTACACACCAAATGAAAACAAGACTTTCCAAGCACCAGGCCCTCTCCTCATCTTGATCCTTTTTTTTGCCTGAAATATGCTCCTCCGTCACTTCTTTTGTTCATACAACCTCTCTTCTTCCTCAGAGACATCCTTCAGATTGTATTGCAGCAGATTAAAGAGGAATCACATGAAAACAAGCTGTAAAACGTTGAACACCTCAGCTGTGTCATACCAATTCACCACAGGAGCTGTTTTCTCTCCCCAGGGTCTGAGCTGGCTGCTGGAGGACAGGACAGCACTGCTCGATTTTTTGGCCTCTGTTTCCCTTCAGCCACGACCTCAGGCCTTTCCATGCTCTTAGAAACCCAAAAACTCATGTTCAACCCCCAAAGTTTCACTCGTGCTCTATATTTCACACTCTCAGGGCACAGTCTGACTCCAACTCTGGTCCCCAAGTACTGCAGAGGAAAAAAAGGGGTTTTTAAACATAAAGTTTTATTTAATACAATATTGTCAGCATGAGCAATACTCTGTGAAACTCAGCGTAATTAATCACCAGCATCAGCCAAAGATAAGCCTAAGCTGTAGACTATGAGACTGAACTAAGGTGAGGTCCAAGGGCTTTTAGGTGTCTGTTTATAGTCCATGGTTTTTTAGAAAACTTAAAAGAAGTAATAAAAATCACATCTTAGGCTTCAAAAGCTCAGGTTATGTCTGCTCACAGCTTCAGGGTTTCAGTAATGCCACTTGTACTGGACTGTACTTCTACACAATATGATAAAATTAGTGTTCTTTTCACCCACTGGTAAAAAAAAAATCAATTTAAAAATAAACATTATTTCTTGTTATTTAAAAGTAATATTTATAAAAATACTCATCATAAAATGAGGCCTATAAGCAGTTGAAAACTTTAATACCCTTCCCATACATAAATGGGTGGATTTAAGTAATTAAAATCTACATGTACAATAACTTTCGGGCATAAATTTTTTTCTCTCATTCAGAACAGTTCATTTTGACAGACTAATTGATTCCTTACAAGATGCAGCTGGTATTTTATTTGGAAAGTGTTAAAGCCAGAATTTGTTAGCAACAAATCCAACAAAAAAGAAATTAAAATACAATGTACAAAAATTTAGTGCAATACACTGAGAGTCCTCTTTGCATATAGCCTGTATTTTTTGATTTACTAGGGCTAGAGGATCAGATCATAAGTTTTATATTTTCATTATGGTTTTCTTTCAGGATTATTATGGTTCCTTTTGCTAGTTCCTTGCTTTCAGGGCATCCTCAATACAATTGCGTGGGGAAAACAAAGGAACGAGCCTTATCAGTTATTTAAGCTGATATCTTGCACTACCACTGAAGAGATATTTTGACGATACAGTTTTCATTACTAAATTGCTATAGCATAATAAATTAATTCTATGTTGCACACTTATCTATTAGACACATTACTACAGAAAAATAAAAATGTTAATTATTCATTATCACCTCTCTGATTATTTGTTGTGGCTGATAATTACATTGAATGTATTTTATATCAGTAATAACCTTCTGTCTACATTTACAACATATCATATCTGGGGGGCTTGTCAAGCTTTTTCCCCAAGCCTTTTCTTTATTAAGACACAGACCTCATGAGTACATAACCTTTATGTTGAAGGCTGATTTTCCTCTTTCATATAAAGAACAAATATTATAGATTAATTAATCCAATGTGATTATAATTTAATCACCCTTCCTCTGCAGTCACAAGGGACTTGGTTATTATTCAGTGGCTCATTCACATTGTTATGGAGAATAAATGCAGTCATAAAAATATTTGTGTGTCGCTTAATTCATCCAACTAAACAGGACTCAAAATCAGTAAACAAAACCCAGCATTTTTCTTTCTTCTAAAACACAGAAGCTTTGTGGTCTCACAGGCTCTTTCTTCCCACCTCTCACCCATTTGCATCTGTTCAGAGTCTTGCTGCAGAACCTCCATTTCCAAGCAGAGGAATCCACACCTTTGCCTCTCCAAACAATAATTAACTTCATTTTTTAAGAGGCTGACTCAAAATGGAAGTGTGGATCCTGTGCACGCCTGACCAAATGCTGCTTGCCCCAGCCCATTTTTAAAGCAGTGACTTATGCATTCCACTCCTGTCTGGCCTATTCCACTTGATTTTATTGTCAGAGAAAATGATTACTTATTAATCTAACTTTTCTAACATTTGCTTTTATGCCATTTCCGTAAAGTGTAGCTGGGATCATATTCCTATCACCATGGAAATCCTCTTGGATTATTTCTATATCAAATTCTATGAGCTCTTTGAAGGCTGAATCCTCTCAACATTTATTTTAGAAGGACAGGGAAAAAAAAAAAAGAAATTTCTTTTCGTGAGACCTTTGAACAAAGTGCAATTTGAAAGTGTGAATGAAATTACTGTTTAATAAAAAATGAATATTTGAGCTACTTGACCTTGGGACAATGTTGTTTCTTTAAATTAATCAATTTTAAGTTTTTTACTGGACTTCAAGAAACTAAGGTAATAATTCATGAATGCATTAGATGGAAACAAATTAGCAATACAAATCTTTCTCTTCTGTTGCATCTAGGATGTCTAGAAAGAAAGTATCAAGTGCTAAGTAAATATTACCAGCCCAAATGAACTGATCAATAAAAATGCAGCCAAATCAGAGTGGAGGTTCAGTGCACAAGAAGCACATAAACAACTAAATTAATTGTATGAATATGACATGGAGAAAGGCTTGGATTTGTGCAACAAATAAGCAGTGGCATTAGGGCTGGTTAATGATCAGAATCAGGTATTTTTAAAAGAAACAGTAAATTCCATTAGGCCAAATGGATTTGTATAATGGACATTTCAAATCTATCCTTCCTTAATTTCAAAACTCTACTTGCATTACCACGATTTTATCTTGCACTACTATGAAAATCCAGAAGACTCTTCAAATGTGAGAAACGCATATTTTTTAAATGTCTTTATACTACTTTCTCCATAAAAAGCTTTTGTAGGAAAGCCTAGGGATGGTTGGGGTTATTGAATTCAGCAGCCCAACAGGGGTGAGGCTGTTGCAGCTCCATGCTCAGGCTTGTTCTTCCCAAACTACCTTGATCCTGGATGCTGCCTCATGGACAAAACTTTATTTTCCCTTCTTTCTAATGCACTGAAACTCTTTAGACTGTGAAAAGAACTTTCAGGCATAGAAACAACAGACAATAAGTTCCATATGGTGGAGTTTCGTTGGTACAAATTGATTTTTCATCTGGTTTTCTTCTCTGTCAGTGGGATACAAGTGTGAGCTCTCAAGGAGCTGGGACATGATCTGATCATTTAATGTGTAAAGAATATTGAAATTGGAGAATCTTTGGGACTTTCCAAACTCTTCCTTGCCTCAATATAAAAATTTCATGGGTGGTCCTCCTTCTTCTGCTGTATCCCAAGCCCTGGTATCAGCCAAGAAGCATTTCTCCTGTTGCATCTGAGGTTTTAGACACATTAGCAGATGAGCAGTTTTTGCACAACCAGTTACACAGGTATCCTAAATACCAAACAATAGCTTCAACTAAACTAAGCTGATCTCAGATCATGTACGATATGCAAAAATTTGGCTTAGAAAAACTTTCCAGACATGATCAGAAACAAGTTATAAACCTAAACCTAGATGGGCAAGAAGCCAAGTTGGAAAGATCAGAAGACAGAGTCAGTGGAAAAGTAAGATTACTGTGTGTGAGTGTTGTGTAGACAAGACTCTCTTTACCTGGGTGTAGTGTTGAAGACAGTGGCTCTCATCTTCTGTGAGATTTAGTTGGTACCTTTCTTCATGGTGATTTACAACAGATTTTGGAACACTGTTTTTGAGCACAGAGTGCAATAGCGTGTCCTTGAACTATTACTTCAGTTGGTTCAGAGAACTGCAGGAAGCACCATCCCTCTCCTGTCCTTTTACGCCTCTTTTAGTGCTTGTGTTTTTAACATGACCAGTAGTCTCCATTTGTGACCTGCAGATCCCTGACTTGCTCCAATTTCTCATTATGTTCACCAGCTACTTTTAAGCAAATTGTAAAGGCCAAGCCTGGACTTGGGTATCAACTCCAAAACAAACCTGAAATCTCAACAGGTTTGGGAGTTCAGCAGCTAAACACAACCTATACTCTTTGTTCTGTTATTATTGTTTGTACATTGGCTATCTGGCATGCTGGGCAGGAAACCTGGTTATTTCTGTAACATTAACAATGCAACAAAAATTTCATATTGTACCCATAATTGTCCTACACAATCCTGAAGCAAAATAAGATTTCTCCACCTCACAGACTTCATGTACTAGATGTGACAATCTGGTTGTAGGTGAGTCAATTCTCTCTCAATCTCTTAATGTCTAATCTCTAATATGAATACACAATTTCTATACCAAAAATCAGACTAGCCCAGAGTCTCAAACTCCAGTGCATAATTCTAAGTGCCTGTGCAAGTTATTTTCATTAAGTATTCCCTCTCAAACAGGAATGCATATGATGATTTAAAACCACTCTGGTCCAAGTTCCAGAAGAAAAGGATCTATCTGTGAAACTGAGAGCTGTGAACATGCAAGCCAAGCAAAGTAGCTTATGCGTGGGAAAATGAAAGCCACATCTGACACAAATACAACATAATTTTATCATCATCCTTCGCACCTCTCTCTTTCCTTCTGTTGTTCAGCCACATCCAGTGACACGCCCATGCTCAGGATGCAGACTCTACACTCTTTGGGGCAGATTTCTTTGCCTTCAGTGAAGCTACATCATGTGCTATGGTGGCACGATCTAAATCAGTAATCGTGCAAAGAATGAAGATATTGTTAACTGACAGTGAGAACAGTTTTTTGCTTTAATTCATGGCATAGCAGTACATGAGAAGAGTCCATGGGCTCCCAGTGCTCTGAGACGGCACCACAGTGGAGGAATCTGGATCCAGAGGTTTTATTTTTCTCAATCATTAGCATCATAGCCTGCTGACCCAGCCCAGTCTCGTTTTATGTCTGCAGCCTGACGAGATCACATCTTGGCATGACATGGCTGTAAGGAAAGTTGTGTTGCTTGTCAAGCATAGTTTCTTTTAAACCACCAGCCTGAGAAATGTTTGCTGGTGAATGTGTTTACACAGCTCTTCCCCTTTCTACATAAAAGCCATTGCGATGGTACAAAAAACAGTGGGAAAAGTGAGGTCCCCACGAAGACAAGTGGTGGCCATTGTAATAAGAGTGTTTTGCAGCTACAGAGCCTTTCATCTAAGGATTTCAAATTCCTTGCAAAGATTGATTAATTAAGGCTCACGGTGAGAGTTCTGTGAATCACCAAACCACAAGCATTTCACACCTCACTGACTTGCAACTCCGAGAAGCTCTTGATGAACATGAGCTAAGTTCCATGAGACTTGAGGGAACCTAGATCAGCTCCAGTGGGTTGGTTGGCGCTGAAGTCATTTTTCAGATGTGTAAATTTAAAGGGAAGCCAGGTGAGCAATCCAGAGCGCTTCGTTGGCAAGCAGTGAGTGATCCTTGGGAAAAGCCTCCTAGATACTGAAACTGCAGCGTGCTGGAAGCTGGGACACTGCTAGCAAAATCAGTAGTGATCTCCCACAGAAAAGAAGCCTTTAATTCTATTTAAAAAGCTTGCTCTCATTTAATTGGTACTTATTTACCTCAATGCAAAGTTGAATGTCACTTTCTCTTCTTTTTGCAGCACTTGTAGCCATTGTCCTTGACCCAAAGCAGTGTCAGACCAAGGAGGACCTCAGTAATGGGCCAGTCTCTCTCCTGCATGTTGGATGACTTGCAGAGCACCTGAGATCTCCTGGTAGCTCTCCCATCAGCCCATTCCTTCCCACTGGCACCATTGCATCACCTCTCTGGCTGTGCACCTCTCTGGAAGCTGTTCATTTCATTCTCAAGAACGTTTACGGGACTATAACTGCAGACATTTAAAATCCTGATTAGTATTTTCTCTGTCTTAAGTGCTGTTATAAAATATTCCCTGGCCATGCATAGCTTATAAAGAATGTTTTATACACAAGAATGTAGGCGTCTGTTTTTTTAGTTAAAAGTAATGATTTGGTTAGTCATATTTTACAGTTGCTAATTACTCTACAAATGCCATAACCTGTCTGAATTGTAACTGCTCAGTAAAAGGTTTTGTTTTGTTTAAGAGATGCTAAGTAATGCAGTGTAATACTATATGTGTAAGGCCAATACATTATAAAATGTAAATTATATATATATATATACACACTTCTTTCTTTCTGTTATTCTTGGCTGAGGAGATCAATTTCATTTGAAGGTAAACCATTTCTTGATTTTCTCCAAACTCTGAGCTTTCTCTATTGTTTATTTGGACGTAAATTGAGTGTAACTGTGGAAATTTTGGTGTGAGAAGACCTTTGGGCCTCTGTTGATTTTCAAGACAGCACAGTGACCTGCTGGAATACCAAAAGAATGATAACAACATGAAATCTGTGTGACTCTTTCGATTAAGATCTTTTCTGGCATATATCTGGCACAGCCACATACTTTGCAACTGGAAATATATTTAGCTCCACATTATCCTCCTGCAGGGTTGCAGAGAAAGGCAAGCCCCTATGTTTTCAGCCATTGCTTCACCTTCCTTCCATTTACACGTGGTTGATGTTGGTAGCACAGAGCAGATCACAGCTTGGGCACTCTGACATCTGTAGAAGCTGCTCTGTCCCAGATGAACTCAGCCTGCGGGGCCCCAAGTTAATTTTGTGCTGTCCCCCCAAGCCCAGGAGCAAGGCCCTATCCCTGCATCCTTGGTCCCTTCCCCGTTAGCAGCCCAGAGCAGGTTCAAGAGGCGGCCACAGCCAGCTGGTGAATCAGCACCCGTGGCTCTTCTTCCCCACTCTCTCCTGGTTTCTTTAGTCTTAATTTCAGTGTCCCCTTTGGAGGATCCTTCAGATCTTCCCCAGACCCTTTCTTGCTTGTCTTCTCCTGTAAGGCAACCCCAGCAACAAAATAAGGATTGCAGGTGCTACAGCAGCAGTGCAGCAGCTGAAGAGAGGAATTAGGCTCGATTGCCATCAGTGAGTCGAAGCAAAGTGTCTTCATGGGCAGAGAACTGCACTAATGATGCCTTAAGTTTTAATTTCTGTATTTTTCAAATCCTGCACTGCCCAGTGTGTAACTCTGAAGTTTCTTGTAGCTTGGTTGCTGCTCTCTTAGGCCAGACAGACACAACAAAGCCTCTCTGAGCTTGCTGTTCAAGGACACTCGGACTGGCCTAGGCCCAAAGGTGTAAACTGGGACCATGAGAGAGGTGGAGAAATTGAAGAGAGCTGAAGTTTTAATTGGTGAATTTATGCTGGTATGCAAATGAACCAAACCTATAACAGTGTCAAGAACTCGTGACCTGTGGTCCACCTTGGGGTCCATTTTATGGAAGCAGCCTCTGGCTCCCCAGGGTGTGCCTTGAAGGCCTTCAAATAAATCCCTGCCTTTATTCCCTTACTCCTGTCTAGTCTCTGTTTCTGGGTGGCTGCAAGAAGGCATCACTAAGGGGTCAGTGTTTCACCCCTATCCACCTCTGCTCTTACTGGCCAACTTCAGGCAAATCACCTCACCCTCCAGTGGTCCCAGTAAAACAGGAATTGCATCAGCTCCTTGTGTAATTTGCTAAAAATGATGATGAAAAGCTCTAGATACTATTCATTACAGCAGGAACTCAAGACATATGGAACTTTAACTTTTACAAAAAGTTTTAGCAAATAATTGATTACAGATACAGCTGTGAGCTCACCTATATTATTCCAGAATCCAGAAAAACCCCTCTGCTTTTAAATCATTTTCATTCAGAAGAGATGAGCAAGCAGAGATAATAATGAAGCATACCAAAGTCATAAATTATTCTGAGTCTCATACAAGCTGTTTTCAAGACATTAAGAAGTACAAAAGAAACAGTACGAGAAAAGAAAGTTGTAATAACAGTATGAATAAAAAACCACCAAACTACCTCATCAGTTCAGCACTCTAAATACATTCCACTTTTTAATTGTTATGCATTTCCTTCCCTTGAAGACACTCCAGAATATATGTCAGTAGCCCAAGTCACACGAAGCTTATGGATATCCTGAATGAAGACTTTTTGAAGTCACATGAAAGAATCAGAAAGGAATCTCGACTCTCTCTAGAAGAGTGGAGATAATTGAATTTTTTCATATAGGACCAGAATCCCAAATTAGCATTCATGCCAAAACCTACCATCAGTGATTACAGTATGATATGAAGATGTTCTTTTCCTGGTAGAATGCAGACCACAGCTAAGTTACACGCTATCAGACATTTTTAGGCATTAGGTGATTTTAGTGGAGGAAGGAAGAGTTCAGATTTTCGACAAAGCTGCAGTGGCTTCCGTTCCTGCCAGGTGGATCAGTTCTAGTCAGGATTTCCAAGGCTCTTCTCCTGTGAAGGAATTTTGATTAAAAATCAAAATGAGAGATACCTGCATTGCTCGTCTAGAAGAGCCAGTCAACCATCAAAGAGCAAAATATCCATTTTCACCAGCATGCCCACAGACAGTGACCACCACCATGACCAGTGCTGGCTCAGACCAGCAGGGTTTACAGAATTGCCTTTATGTGGGGGAGGAAGGTCCCAGTAACACCCTGCCAGTGCTTCAGAGTCAGCTCAGCTCAGACACGTGTGCAGTGAAGTGCAAGGCCACTCTTCTGTCCTGTACACCACATTTGCCAGCTCTCAGCAGCTCTAAGTTTGTTGTCACTGAACGTGGACAGCATATTTTATTAGAGCCAGGATTTTGGCAAATGGCAAATTTAGCCTTATACCATAAGGCCATTTAATAAACATACAAAATTATATGCTGCTATTCCGGGTTAAGTAAAGGTGGCCCATCCACCTGGTCAAATTCGAATTTAAAGCCCAAATATGGGCTAAGACATGTTACGAAGGATGAACCCCTCCCACCCAAAACCAATTACCCCTGTCCAGCTGAAACCATTCAGGGAAGGGGCCTAATTTATTAAGGTACAATCATTCGGGCTATACTAGAAAATATATGTACAATATCAACAGAAGAGAAGAGCATTTAATAGATGTTATATGTACAATATCAACAGAAGAGAAGAAACATTTAATAAAGGTTTCCATTTATTAAAATGGAAAGAGATCCATCTTAAGAGATAAAACTGCACTCAGTCTCTTGGCACAGGCCACATGATTCTCAAAGCCATAATGTGAAATTCCTGGCCAGCTCAATTGGTAGAGCATGAGACTCTTAATTTCAGGTTTTGTGGGTTCAAGCCCCACATTGGGTGCCACTTTGATAAGGTTTTGGGACCCCTTGGGGGCAAAGTGATGTTCTTTTTGGCTAGCTCTTAGTCTTAAAAAGTCCAGTGCCAGAGCCAGAAAAGACGAAGGAGTCTGCAGATTCCATGTTCAAGGTTGTTTATTTTTTCTTATCTCCCAGCTTCTGCAGTTTTCCTGCTGTGCAGGCTGAGCTCAAGCTGAACTCTGGCAGAATTCCTCCAGAACAGCCCCAAAACTGCCCCCGGTCAGGACGTCCCACACCTTTTCTACCAGTTCTCTGACCCAACCATCTTTCACAACATAATATTATTTATCATTTTTTACCAGTTAATTTTTACCTATTCTAGACATGTCATTTCTACCTCAGTTTCATTCTACCAATGATTTTTGCCATCGTCACAGCAAAAGATGGAGGAGAGAGAAGGAACAAAAGGGAAAAAGGGACAACGCCCTAAGCCCTCGATCTTGTCTCCTCAGTCCTCATTCTAAAAACCTCAATTCTACATTTTCACCCTGTGATAAACTAAACTACTATCTATTTCACATTTCAAATTCTGCTTTGTGGGGAGGGATGTTACCCACACTGCTGTGAACTGCTTGGGTCTTTATCATCTGTGGAGGCTATTTCAAAGGGTGGGTTGTTCTGTTTTTAAGACCTTCAGCTGTTTCATACCTTTTATTTTACCACTGGCAATGCCTCACAGGTCCACTTTGGCACAAGATACATTAACAAAACATTGCCAGTGTCTGTGGTGGATTGAAAACCTGTAAAACAAAAGCATTTTCTCCTGCCCACCTTCTTTCCCAAATCTCAATGAAAGGCAGAAATCAAATTTCTTTTCTTTATAATTTTCTCTTTTGTCCTGTTTCTTGTTTGCATACAGTGCCACGGTTCTTACTGTCTTTAACAGGAATTTTATCTCCAAACTGGAGGGAAAGGTCCAATATTATGTCTCTTAAGACACCAAGCCATTCTGGGAACCATAAAACTCTCAAAAGCAGCTCTGACTAGTAAACTCAGTAATTTTCCAAGGAGGCTGCAAATGATCTTTGCTCCATGAATTCAAACCATTTTCAAACTCCAGCTATCATCCACTTATCCCCAGCAGACACCAGAAAAGTTGGCATTTAGCTGGCATTACGTCTTGACATTATTCAGAGGCTTTAAAACATCAGAATTGGTTTTGACAAAAGCTCCTCTCCAGTTTGGGTAACAGGTCCCTCAGAATTGTCAAGGAGCAGTTGCAACTGAATCCTTTGCAGTACTGTCAGCAATATTAGCAAACATTGAGGAAACAGGATATTTTGCATTATTAAGGCAGAAGATAAAGGGATTGTTGATCATGGTAAGAAAATCATACATGTGTAAATGATTACTTTGTCTATATTTCCTCTCAGGCAATAGCTGATGCAGAGACAATCAGATATTTGCAAGATACAAGGCAGATATTCAATTTAATTAAAATAAATATTCCCAAAAATATATCAAAAGCCAAGCAAGGTCCCCATACTGACAGATAACTGTATTCCTTTGTTAATAAAGTCCTTTGATTTAGGGTCTCAGAAGAGGGAATTAACTTCTTATCATAGGATAATTTTTCTTTAGTTACTGCTATCAACTATGAGACATAAAAACAGAACCTCTCTGAGGTGACGGAACTCAGAATTTTTGAAATGAGGTATTTTGGATGTTTGCTGAAAACAAACCTTATTTAAAATACTTGATGGACAGTGGTTGCAATGATTGAAAGAAGGTTTTTCCAACACTTTTCCTGGATACCATTATCCCCAGATTTCAGCCCTTGGAGCTGTCATGCAGGTGGGCTCCCAGCTTAGTCCCACCATATCCCAGGCTGGGAGCATTGCATTGATGTTATTTATAAAGGTAAGAAGTTATTTATGTAAATAAATGATAAGGAGACACCCTTTGCAGCTGTGACATGGACAGAAGCATTGTGGCAGAGAGTAGTGAAAACTTTAAACCATTAAATACAGCCATGGATGAATATTTCATCAGCCTAGCTGCACTTTCCTAAAGAGAAAAACCCAGAAAAAGCCAATTCTGTGGGGTCAAACCCATGGCTGGTGTGAGTCAAGATATTCCCTGGACTGCAAATGGAGTTTACACACAATTTACACCAGATGGGAGCCTGACTTTACAAAGCAGTGGCTGGAGCCGAAATGATATTCTTGAAAGTTGCAAAGTCTTGGATTATGAAATCTCTCTCAATATATTTCCATTGCAACTCCTTCCAGTATAGTTTGCTCACAGCAGTCTGAATGCAGAAGAAACATCTATTTCATTATCTCAAATAGTTTAAAAATGTTTTTTAAAAATTCCATTATTTGCACAGTGTAAGGACCCCAATGCACCCTAACAACTGTTTGACCTGAATATATTAAAAATATTGTAATGTTTTGCTACATATCCCAAGGTAAAAAGAAAATAAAAAAAAATCAGGGTACGGCTTATTAGTTTTCTCTTCTCTGCTTCTTATAAAGGTTTATTTGACAGAGCATAAGATAGTGGTAAAATCCTAAGGTAAAGGTTAAACTCTGTTTTATTATGTTTACAGGATTTAAAGGGTAAATCAGGAAGTGCTTATTTAACATCAAGTGAAAGTGGTGGATTAGTAACCAGACCGAGACTTAAAAGCATCCTTAATCCTTAAGATCTCTGAGGGTGAAAGGTCACTCTTTAACACCAGGTTGTGTAAAGAATGAAGCAGACAGAAGCTTCTGTTTCATCATTGCCCAGTTAATCCACTGAGGAAATGAGCAGCATTGGTTTTTAGCTGGGTAAACTCCTCCTAAAACCAAGGAAACAGAGGAAAGCCTGAACAGGAAATAATTAAAGTAGGTTTATTCCATGAATACAGCAGAGCAGTGGAGGAGATATTTTAAACTGTTTTAAAAATTACACTTCTGTGACTATTAATTGTCTACCTTGATTACATTTTCATCGCTCCTTATTTTCATTATTCTTTTAATAATTAAATTAATGCTCAGTATTTTATGTGGAGAGAGAAGCAGAAGGCAAACATTTTCAGAAGCACAATGGGTCACTCCCAATGGCCAGCAGTTTATGTTTTGTATTTTTTGGTATCTTGTGGATTAGAGAGCACAAATGGCGCTCATAAATACCCTATCTCTTCTAAAGTTACGAGTTCTGGAAAAATAATTAAATGCAGCTCTTTTATTGTGTTACCACAGCGATGTGTGTCAAAGAAATAGGTGCAGGGAAATACAGTTTGTAACATTTCTCCTCTTTAATCTCTACTAAGAAGTAGGAGGCAAGTGTTCACCAGTTATTTCAGCTGAGATTAAAATGGGGTTTGAAGTTCCCAGCAGCTGGAATGAAACATAACTCAAAGCTTTTCTCTACAAATGCAATATAAAGTATAGTACATTAGAGAACATGTTTAGAGCCCACTAGTTAGTAAATATACCCACTTCTTGTATAGACAAGTCTTAACTATTTTTTTTCTCCTTTTTGAACAATCAATATGAAAAGACAAAGCTCTCACATATCTCAGCTACTAGGGAAAGAGTATTTTCAATACTAGCAGCCTTTCAATATTTATATTGAGCTTGCCTTTATTAAATCACTAGTGAAAAATAAGGGTATTCACCCAAGCTGTAGTTTCATCATATAAAACAGCACAGACATTTATCTTATAAAATTGCAGAAGTGTAGCTCCACGTAGACTGATGGGGCTGAGCTGCACTTGGCATCAGGATCTCATTTTCTTGCCTAAGGTGTTTATGACGCATACAGTTGCTAATAGCTTATGCAGTTCATTTTTTACAGAATCTGTGGTTTAAGCATAATGCTTAGCACTCCTGAAATATAACTCTTCCTTTTTAAAAATTGCAGAGTGTTTAATGTGAATTATGACGAGCGCTCAGTTGCACGTATTTGAGACCTGCCTCAAATTTTTCACAGTATTCATCCCTACCTTTGCAGTTCCTTATATCAAAACATTTTTGTAATTAAGCAAAAAAAAAGAAAAAGCAAGAAAATCACATTTTGTAAACGAAAATGAATGTTTGGGCTCTTTGGGGCTACTGTCCAACAGATATGCACGCTCAGAGCAGCAGCACAGAGCTGAAATAGCCCTTCTAAAATCAGACGGATCAAAGGTAGAAGAAAACATTCTTTAATGCAAATAAAGGGGTTGAAAAGCTCATATAGCATTTCTTCTATCTCCCTGGGTATTTTCAGTTTGATTTCCTAAAGAAGTGATGTTTATGTGACTGAATCGCCTCCCTGTTTTCACCACTTCTTGTAATTTTCAACCCAGTGGCCACTTCTGAACTTATTTGACAAACACACAGCAATCCCAAACTTCCTAATCAGGTTCCTAGAATCTCGTTAGAAGGTGTTACTTCATAGAGGGCAGAGATACTTAAGTTACTCAACTCATGGAAAAACTGAATCCAGTGCTTTTGAGAGTTCATAAGGAGGAGAAACCTCTGAAACACCCAAATTATGAGGAAAAATTCAAAACAGAGCCGGCAAACATAAATTCATAGCAAAGCAGGATTCGTTAGTCCTGGATCTCATAAAAGTATCAGTTTTGTTTACTGAGATACTACGGCTTCCCAGCCCATCCACACAAACACATTCAGCAGCAGCAGAGCTGCAAACCAAGCTGGAACTCCCTGAGCACAGACAGCAAGAAACATAAGTTATTTCTGGCTCACTGCTGGTTTTCCAGGTGAGGGATGACAGATGGTTTCAAGGAAACTATTTATATACTATGAAGTATTTAATAATAATAATACTACAAAAAGTAATTTTGGAAAACGGAAGGAATATTATCAATTTACCTGAGAAAAACAGATTGTGCAGAGAACCAAAATAATTTTAGGTAGGTTGTTCGTTTTGGGTTTTTTTTTTCAGAATTAGCACCATTTAGCATGTATGTGCTACCTGAGATCCTGAAAAGACTTTGAAAATGCTTATAATAAATTCTAGCACTCCTTAGTGCTGAAGTCTCTAAACCACTGCTATTGTAAGAGTTAGAAAAGGAGGAGCAAAGGAGAAAGGGAATTAAAACCCCAACTTGCCTGGCCTGAATGCTCACACAGATCACAGGGCAATAATGCCTCTCCATTACAGAGTTTAAATCACAAAAGCAGCCTCTTGCCTGATCCTCCCTGCTCCAGCACATTTACAATATAAATGGGAAATGAAGCATATTTTCAGAAATATTTAGTTCGCAGTCAGTAAGCTTTGAGGCAAACAGCTTGAATCCTTTTGAGCTGATTCCGCTTTGTCAAATGAAACAAAAAATAAATTCAAACTGCACAATGAATTACATCAGAGCCCAGCAGTCAAGAAAGCAAATAATTCTGCAGAGTTTCTGTGCTTTAACTAGCTGAGAATCAAGAAACTCCCAGCACTACCTCTGTACTAGAACCGGGCATGTAAAATATTACTTGTCTTATGTTTATAAAGATTCCAAAAACAAATAGTGAGAAAAAAACTTTACAAACATTCATCAAAGGAACTCGATTTCGCCTGCATCTTCCTCATTTCTTTTTAGTTTACCCTCATTCTAATCCAAAAATATCATGGCATTTATTAGTAGTATAATGTAGCAAAAGCAGACAACACTATCTTTCCCAAATATCAGACTTCTAGATAAGTTTAATGACAAAGTGAACTTCAGCAACAGATCATGCTTAGTATTTTTTATGATTTATATGTTTCAGGAGAAAATCAGTTTAAATTAGGAATAAAAAATAATTTAATGTGATTTTCTGCTAATATTTAAGTTGTCATTCATAGGTAATGGTTCTGGACACAATCAAAGTGTATACTGGGAAATTAGTCAGTTATTTTTATGTGATTTGTTGCACTGTTTATGCAATTCAAACAATAGCTCACCAGTATATTCTATAAATTAGTGATCAACATGAATCAAGAGGCTAATAAAATGTTTTCTTAATTTACCTCAATTATGGAGCAAATCCCCAAAGATCACACCCAAAGTCACTTCTATATTGACAGTCTGAACTGTCACCATCCAAAACCAGCCTTTAGGTCAGAAACAAAACCATTACAACTTTGGGATCCTGAAAGACAGCAAACATCTAAGAAAAATCAGAAAAGAGTTGAGAGCTACTCACTTAAACAATCAGGTATATATGTTTAAGGTATGAGGTCTGAGGTCTGTGCTACCATTTATACAAGCAAGAGCTAATTCAGGGAACCTAAAATTGAAGGGGTGAGAATATACTTCCCATCCCAAATAAATTGTTAAAAGACATAAATGCAGCCCCCAGAAAAGATGTTCTTGTCACACTTCAAAGAAACCCAAACAAAATTAAAAATAATTGGAAGCCAAATACAAACGACCAGCATGTGGGTTATCTGTAACAGCAAACCAAGAAAAATGTGCTGCCTCTCATCCTGTGCTTTTGAACATGCAAAGCAAGAAACAAAACCACAGCCAAACAGCATTACAACAGAATTAATTTATCCCCACGTACTTTTTCCAAATGTAATGACACTGTTCAAAGCAGTGCACCCTGGAACCACAGATGCAGACGTGCACCCACTGCACCCAGTGGGACATTTTCAAGCGCCCAAATTTGTGTCTGGGAAAACACAATAAAGACGCTCTCACACCTGCCAGGTTCAGCAGAAAGGAGGGAAAAGAGCCACTTTATTTACATATGTCACGTCTTATACAATTCTCAACTCCACAAGGGATTGGAGAACATGTCACTTCCTTCTTAATCCCACTGGAGAAAAAAGATGCTCATCAAAGTTCTCTTATCACAAAAGGAATGAAAAACAGAAAATACCGTTAAGTAAACATTGGCCATTATTTACATGAAACTGTGTGAGAAAGAATTCTGACTCCAAGGTTAAACCAGAAGGCTTTAGCAAAAACCAGGGCAAAACAAATTCCAGTCAGAGCGAGGGTCACCCAACCCTCTGCCAACCCCCACTTCTGCCTCCAAACCCACACGGAGCCCTATTAAATTTATGGAGCTCCATATGGGCGTACATGTCTGCCCAGGTAAATCACTGGCAAGCTTAGGGCTGTAATTATCATTATTAGGAGTGTCTAGTACATTTTATACGCTAGCAAAATCCACCGAGTCTGCTGACAGCACAGGGAGGGCTTTGCAGGGCCATGTGGGGTTTGTCTGAAGGGCTCTTCAGAGTCTGCTCCTTCATTTCTGCCGTGGTCAACACTCCCCCCAAATTTGCCAGTGTCTCTGAAGCTCAGGTATCATTGATACAACACTAGAAGCAAATAATGAAAACTGATCTTTCTTTCATAATTGCTTCCAGTCAAATAGGAATAAAAGGATAAAAAATAATAATTTGTTAATACAGGAAAATAGTTGGAGGGGGAAAAACCCACCCTGTTATTAATTTGAATAGGATTGCTGGAAAAAATAAATCTTTATGTCCTTTATTAAATAAAAAAAATCTCCCTTGCTATTCAAAGTCTCTAATTTTGGTTGTCTTAATGTATTTTTCATGTAAGTCATAAAGTATGATTTTTATGTGTATTATGGTTTACACACAAAATTATATCCAAAAAGCTTTATAGGTACTAAAGTATGACATCCTTTACTCCACCACACCCTAGTAGTGAGAACAATAATTCACTCATAAAGATTGATAGCTGGCATTTGTCTTCAAGTTGTCCAATGATTGCATGAGAATTAAAATAAAATTATCTTCTCACCAAAGGAGTTAGTTATCCCTGCGGGCCAGGGCTGAGGTGGAGTTATGATGAATCATGCACTGGGAGGATCTCTAGCTTTCAATGAAATTAGTAACTTCCTTGCAAATTAATTTAATTACACCTCACAAAAATCTCTGTTCACAAAACACACATCTTTGGAGGTCTAAAAATAGAAGCTGCACCATTCCAATCAATAGAAATTTCTATATTTTCCTCTCTTTCCCACACATACTCATATGCTGTCTTGGACGGAGGGAGGAGGAAACAGCGTGCCTAGAAGAGCCAAAATAGAAGTTTCTCCATGACTTCTAAACTGCAAGCTGGTTTCTCAGCATGTAGGAATTCATAGAGTGGCTTCAGCCTGAATAGAGCTACACTGAGTCATCCTGATGTGGGGCCTGACCAAAAGTCTAGGCTTCTCCTAATAAAAAGAGTGAATTAGAAATTTTGAAACAGTTTGGCTCCAAGCAATGTTTCTTACAGGTAAGATTTATGAGAACAATAACAAGTACTGGAAATTTTAATTCAAAAATTCATTAGCAGTAATCACGGTCTTTTCTTCTTTTTCCACAGACACCATAAAAGCCAAGTCTGCTTGGATGAAAAAAAAAAGATCTTCCCCATTTCTGAACTCTGCATCTGCAGCAAGTCTTGGCATCGTCTGCAGAAGAGGCCTTTGAGATAAAAAAATTGAGTGGCTGCTTCTGGTTTAATGCAAGGGTTGGACACCTCCAGTACAGCCTTTTCTGTGTTCAAATTCATCTCCAAGAGCACAGACTCTGCCCTGTTTCACTGCATGCAGGTCGCAGCTGCTGTGGCAGTGCCAGCAGGTCCTTCCCTGTCTGACACTCTCACTTGGGGGTAGGGAGGATGCTGCCTTGCTCCTCACACTTGTGTTGCAACCTTCATTAGCCCAGGAAATGTCTTAATGGGGACATTCTCTGAAGCTCGTTTGTCACAGGCAGGTTTGCTCTGAGCTTTAGCCAAGTCTCACCCGGCTGGCACCTTCCATGGTATCAAACACGGTGTTATGGCAGAGGACTAAGTGCAGTGCCAAATAATGGGTTATAAGTGTTCAGTATGAAGAGATCATTTATCTCCCCACATCTGATTAAAAGACTTAATGAACACTGCTGAGTTTTCTTGTCTGGACAGACAAACTTACAGGTGGATAAACAACAGAAATATATGTGAGAATACACACATTGTTGAGAATATTGTGCTTATAAAAATACATCTTTTCTGAAAAAGGCACTGTTCCTGTGCTGTAGTGCATCTATGATTTTCTGCAGAGAATTCAGAAGTACCTGCCCTAAAAAGTATGGCGTATCTATAATTTAAACTGAGGGAGACTTTCCTTCAGGCAACATAGACTTCGTGACACACGAATGAGCAACTCTGGCTGTGTCTAATAGTTTACCATCAATTTATTTACCACCAATACCCAAGCTTTGCAGAATTTTCACCTCCCTTAAATTAGAGAAAGTTCTCATTTACAATACTCAGAGGAAAACAGTATTATTTTTGCAAGGGTAGCCTGGCAGTTTTGTGCTCTTCATTGGCAGATAAACTCTGCTTCCTTCTTCCCTGGGTGGGATGCCACTGCCTGCAGAGAGGAGGAAGGAGAGGCACAGCCCTCAGCACGGAGTCACTCTGCAAGCACAGGGCTGAGTCACGAGATACAGCTGCAAAACCTCAGGAAATCCTTGTCTTGTTCCAGGGCCAACCTCGCCTCAGAAGTCAAACATATCCCTCACTTTATTACAAAGCACCCGAGACATGAAGCACTGGCAGTACTCAGAGGTGGCACCGGGGCAATTTAACAACATCATTGAACTGTGAGAGCTAGAATTTGATTTATAATGATGACTCACCCAATAAAATGGTAAAGCAAGTTAATACGCAGGCTCAGAGGCTTCTCCAATTTTTTTTACCCCCTGGTACTTTGATGATGCAGTCATCACAGAGCATTCCAGACATGTCATGCTTGGTGGAAACTATGGAACAACAAAGCCTCACGTGTATCCTTGCAGAGATCAGGTCATTCTTCATTAGAGCTGCATAAACATATTCACAAGATCAGCATTTTTGTGGTAACAAAAGGAGAGGGGAAAACCCCTCTTGATCACACATGTATGAAAACAATTCTTAGTGAGGAGGATATTTTTACGTGGAAGTGGTAAATTTTCAGGTGGACCCCAAACCCCAAGGGTTCAGATCCCTGTAAATTGACATTGCTATGCTGATTTATGCCCACTGAGAGCTGTCCCTTCATAATTTGTTCCAGGTTGGAATTTTACTGTGGAGAAATATGCACATTCTTGTAAAGTCAAGGAAAAATACACCCAACTAAGAGGGTAGTTTCGTTGTAGTTCTATTTTTGATCACTTAAGATATTTTAGGCTGTATCTTGCAATCATCCTATTTATGGGAGCAAAAAGAAGTAACCCAGATATGGGAATAAAGTTAGTAAAGTCATTGGTCCAGACAGGACTCGGGCTGCTAAGTACATGATGATTGATATTGGACACATTTCTTTCTTGGCAGGGAGTTTTGGCTTTCAGCTACACTCTGCTGACATCAAGCACATTAAAAGTGAACCCAAATATCTGCTGAAATTCACAGAGATGTTGAAACACTTTCAACTCTGAAGCCAAGGATGTGTCAGCTGTGAAAGCTGAAGTCTACCTTCAACTTTTTCATTCTAATTTGGGGAAGAAACGCTCAGCAAACTTGTCAAGTCTAAGCAAGCTCTTTTACAACCCACTTCTCTATTTTCTTGTGGCAAGAGTCCACCAGCAGCAAACTTCATAAAAGCAGTAGAAAGGTCAACTGTTGCATGTGTTTGGCAGGCCTGGATACAGTCCCAGTGCACAAAAGTGGGTTCAGAACCCTCATCTATATTTCACTTTCTAGATCAGGCAAAGAAGACAAGTTTTAGGCTCATCTTTTGCTGAGGCAAGGGATTCCCAGAGAGTCCACTCGCTCAAGAGATGCATTACAGAACAGAAGCATACTTATTATCTTTAGACAATCTCTCCTCTCTTTCAGGGCTCTATAACTTCCTGTTCTCACTTCTTTTAATGTATTTTCTGCTTTCTCATCCCCTCCTAGTGCTGCTTGATTCAAGTGCTGAGCAGGGCCCCTCAATGGCCCACTGTCCCAGAAGCTGTCCCAGAAATTCCCATAGAGAAAACCTTGGGAATACCTGGAAGGTTTCAGGTCAAAAAACCCCAGGTCATGATGTGTTTGTGCTGCTTAACCAAAAGCTGCATTCAGGTTGTAACTGGTTGCTTCGTTTGGCATCTGTGGTGACCCAGATTGCTCAATTTAATTATTTTTCTCTTTGGTGTGCAGGTTGCATGCGGGAGTTCTGCTGTCTTCCATTACTTCTAATTTCAGGGTTTCAATAACTTACTGAAATGAACCCACATGGCCTTTTAAGGCTCTGTATCTTTCAAAGACCCAAAAAAGTAATTTCTTTAGTGGATGGTTTCATATGTGCTGGAACTGTGATAAAGCCAAATGCTTTTCTCAGCAAATGTCTCTTTGGAGAGGCCTAGCATTGGTATGGTTTTTGTGCAGGCACTTTGTGTTTTTACTATTCATTTTTCTTAATTAACCAGTTATACATTGGCTTCACCTGAGTGTCCTGCATTTTAATGTTACAATGAATCGTTTGTTCGATAATTTGTTCTTTTTCTTTTTGACCATACCACGGTTTATGTTTGAAATAGTTATTAAAACAGGTTGAAAAAACAGTTACAGAACAAGTTTAAAATGATGAGCATGCTGATTCAATTACATTTTCAGATCTAAAAAAATACTTTGGGGGAGAACCACGTTAACAATTTCTTTTCCCTCTGTAAGGATGGGATTTCAGACATTCTTCCAAAGCTGACAGTCAGACACAGACACCAAGAGGGCATTGCAGCCGTGTCTAGGCCAGGCTGTGCTAAATCCTGGTAAATCCACTGAGCTACCTTAGGGACCAGAGCTCACCAAAGCCCCTTCACCACTTCTTTCCTGGGCTGCCTGAGGTTGCACTGAGCCCCCAGTTCCAAGCTGACATCAGTATCTCCTCTGGAAACACAATTCCAGATTCCATTCCTATTTTAGATACGTAAATATAATTTCAAAAATTATACTTGCTTTCAACTATTTAAACATTTTGCTGTTTATACTTCCATTAGGATTTAAAATGAGAGTAAGGATTATTGAAGCAATAGGACTTTTGGTGGATTTTTTTCCAACCAGGTTTATCAGAGAGGAAATAAAATGAATTGTCCATATGAAGAAAATTAGCAAACAAATTTCAAGAATAGAGTATGATTTAAAGGCGTTTTGTGTTAACCTTTCACACAAAATATTTCATGCTGTAAAAAGAGCAGAAACAGCCTAAGCACCCTAAGGAGGGGTTCTAGCCCTCATTTAGAAGCTATTCAAACAGCAAAGTAAAACTATTTGAAAAAGCAATTTAAAGAATCTCATCCATCTCACACTGGTAAGAGACAATATCCATGTGGTACATATACAAGATAAGAGACAGTTTTGCTCATACTGTGAGACAGGAGAAACCTCAAAACAATAAGTATTTTGTGTAGCAAAAACTTGAGAATAGCGATATTGTTCATACACTTTTTCGGGTTTTTTTCTTTTCTTTTCTTTTTTTTTTTTAATGATCAAAAAGTTTCATTGCTTTTCTGAAGACCAGCCAATTTACACCAGGAAAGAAACACATATTGACCTCATTGTCAGAAAATGGGCAGAATCAAGCAGGTTTCAGCTGACTAACTAATGGAAATGCTTCCAGGCACATAAAGAATACAGCACGTGTGAATTAAGACATGTACTAAGAACACTGGAAATAGGCACTGAAAGATAAGACATTGTTTAGTGGGTTGTGTAATCTGATAGTTGATTATCGTGATCCAGAAGCTGGATTTTGCAAGGTTAAGATATCAGTATAAGAGAGCAGAACAAAAGGAATATTATAGGTAATGTCTAATGATGATGCCTACAATGAATAACTAAAGGTAACTTTCAAGGAAGCAGCTCCCAGGAGTTCATCTTTAATGCTGGATCTGAGCTGAAAAGAAAAATCTTTCTCAGCATTTTTGAGTTACACATCTGCACTCTGTGCAGACAAGGACAGAAAGAACAGAGTGCTGGAGGTTCAGAAGTCCATTTTGCTGAAGTAAAGAGGTTTCCCAAAGCCAAACAGAATATCTGAAATTTATCTAGTAAGATAAGAAGGCAGGGATATGTCTTACCTGAACCAGTTGGCTACCAATTATTTTGTAGTGGGAATGAGGAGGATCTAAATACCTTTTGAATTGAATATTCCTTCTGTGACCTTAGAAATTTTCTGCAGAATAGTTTAGTTCCAAATTACCAGCATTTCTCAGCAAAAGACACCTGACCCCCAGCTCAGTTATTTCGCATAAAAGTGTTACCAACAGAAGACTCCTGTCTCAGTCTCAGGTCTTGATCAAGTCAGACTTGGATAGGAGAGGAAAATTTCCTAGAAACTGGAACATTTCTGAAGCTGTATGATTCATCCTGCACATCTGGCAGTCCCAAACACAGAATTAACTAACACAGGGAGACTTTTGGAGTTGATTGCATTGTGTTTGTATTTTGTTGTTCCATCTCATCTTTTCCCCCCTCTTTTCCATGACCATCATTTAGGTCACAGCCTCGCAGGATGGAAATTTGAGCTCTTCTGTAAGAAAACAGAAGTATGCTTTATGCTTGCTGTCCTTCTGTAGAACAAAAAAAATAAAAGCAGTAATATTGATCTGAGTTAGAGTTGACCATTATCCACTTAAAAGTTACACGGCCATTAGTTCTGATATACAACTAGGTTGTCCCTCAACAGGAAACAAGATTAAAAGAGAATGAAAACCTTAATTAGCTGAAGTCTAACGAACACCAAGGTACGAGGCCAACAACTGAGCCTCATCAGCCCTCCTCACCTGTTGTCCTGCTTTTGCTAAAGCCTTCTGTGGATAATGTGGAGTCAGAATTCTTTCTCACTGAGTTTCATGTAAATAATGGCCAATGTTTATTTAACCATCTTTTCTGGTTTTCATTCCTTTTGTGATAAGAGGAAGTTTGATGAGCATCCTTTTTCTCCAGTGGGATTGAGGAGGAAGTGCCATGTCCTCCAATCCCTTGTGGAATTGAGAAACCTATAAAGTATCAGAAATGTAAATAAATTCCTCTCTTTTCCCTCTTTCTGCTGAACCTAGCAGGTGTGAGAGTTTCCTTTTTTGTGTCCTAACTGACACACTCACCATCTGTCCTTATTGTCTCTAAAACAAATTTAAGATGTTTTCAGTGGAGAAACAAACTTTTTAGCAATGTCTAAAGCCACCTGCTCTAGTAGCTGGAGTATTTGGTCAGCACCAGGTGGGAAACAGCCCAGCCTTGCTGATCTCACACACCCTCCTTGCCCACAAGTGGTCAGGACACAGGCACCAACCAGACTTGCTCTGTTTTGTCATTTTATGGGAAAATAACAGTGACCCTTTCTATGGTCTGCAATGCTCCTGTGACCCCTGTGTTTCCTTCACTGCTCTGCCTCAGTGGACTCCATCCACAGTGAGGATATCTCAGCACCATGATTAATTTGACTATGGTCTTGAGTGGAAGTATGAAATATTGAATTTCATATCACAGGAGAGACCAGGCAGGTGAGAGCTGTCTGCAATTTAAACAAGATATGGAACAAAACAAAATTTTGATGAAATAATAATAATAATAATAAAAGACTCATCAGCTAGGACAAGCTGAACCTTCAAACCAGTAAACCTTCAGACACTGTAAACTGAGATATACATATGCTGAAATTAATTTTCTGTTCCTTTAACCTCATCTCTTCCTTTCAAAACAGATATTACTGCTTTGTGACTCAGTCTGAATCACAAGTTTCAGCTTGAGGATGACTCTGTACAATTGAAGAAATTAATGCACTTCCAACCACAAGAAGTTATTTAGTTTTGCAGACCATATCTGGTGTTAAAAAACGTCAGTTGCCCGTGCTGGCTACTCAGCATGTCACTACAAAGGACACGGGGAGATCACAGCTGAGGTAATGACAGAGACAGACTGGTCCTGCCTGCATCAGGGAAAAAAGGGGTTTTAAAGAGCAGAGTATGGCTTGGCTGGGGGATGGAGNCTGGGGTCCATTTTATGGAAGCAGCCTCTGGCTCCCCAGGGTGTGCCTTGAAGGCCTTCAAATAAATCCCTGCCTTTATTCCCTTACTCCTGTCTGGTCTCTGTTTCTGGGTGGCTGGGAGAAGGCATCAGAGGGGAAGAGAATCAGCCACCAACTCCTGCCAGCCCTTGGAGTCAGAGCTCCAGGAGAGCAGGGGGGATCCTGCCATCCTTGCTGCATCCCTCCCCTCCCCCCCAGCTCTCGCCATCCTGGCAGCCCTTGGGCTCCCAAAAGATGCAAAAGGAAGAAGATAAGAAGATCCATCTCATTGCTTTCTCTCCCCACAGCTCCTCCAGCTGTCTGCTCCCCCAAACATCTGCCCAGTCATAGATACCCAGAGCTGGTCTTCAGAAGAGCTGATACAGTCAAATAAAAGAGCAGGCTAAAAGGAAGATAGTATTTATATTTATATAAACGTATATGACACATTTTCAGGCAGTTTACATGTCTATGTTGGGCCACAGTTGGTTCTTACAGAATTTTCATACCTACTAATTGATCAAGGATTAGATTAATTGGTTTAAGATTAGATTGTTATGTGGGTTTAAAAAAAATTAGGATTGATTGAAAATATATACCTGAGCAGAAAATTTCTCTATAGGAAATTAGTGTACCAGCATAATTAGGTGTTATTTCTTCAACAACACTTTTCATGCCTACAACATTCAACCCAACTTATTTTCCATATATTTCTTCCTAAGTAGTTTCTTTAGTCTAACAGTATTCAATGGAAAAAGAAGCAGCAGAAGAATCAGAATAGAAAGACACAGTAAAGAAAAAAGTAATTAAACGAAAAAAATTAAAATTTCATCTTCCCAGACACTTATCTCCCTGAGATCCTGAAAACCTGACTGCTATAGTGATGACTTTATGGCAGAAGAGGTACAAGACAGAATAAACTGAAACATAAAGTCACTTGCATTATTTACATACATATTTTTTTAGTTTTTTGCCACTGCGTCCTTGCATCCCCAATTGCCACAAACTTTCACTCATCCAAATTAGGATTTACAGGGGTAGGAAATACCTTGTCTTTGTTCTCTGGTTTCTGCTGAACCATTTCACATTTCCCTCCTGTTCTCTTTCCTGCCATTCCCAGAGGACAACCCTGGACCAGATGTGAACGAAGCGAGTCACAAACACGACCATAAATACTTCACCATGCAAAGGCAATTTCTTCTGTCACGTATAACAAAACGCTGTGCATGTCAGGCTGCTTATTCACACTCCAGCTTGCAACTAATCAGCACTAATCAGAGCGATCAGATTCACACTTCACTGAGCTTTCCCAGATTTATGCAGCGGAGGACTTGGGTTTCATCACTCAGGATGCGAGCACGTGGAGGCTGGGAAGCAGGGAACAGCCTCTGAGCCTCTCAGGAGACAGAGAGTGTAAGGAAAACTTCAAACCAAGATCAAATTGATTCCTGATGCCATCTTTTCCTCTTAAACCAGCGAAGGATCCAGAAAATAAAGAAGCACCACTCTTCATCACTTCCACGTGATGAGTGGAGCAACAGCATAACGTTACCTGGAGTTACAATATACTCGGTGTAAAAATTATTTGGTTTTGCTAAATCTCTTGCAAGGCTTTGATCTTCAGGTCTCATGAGTCATACTACAGAGAAATTTGCTGTACTTAATTTAGAAATCATTTGAAAAGGTCTATGACATTCGTTTCTCTCTGCAACCCTATGAAGGGAGATCTCTAAATGAAGGAAACTAAACCCGGCAAACTCTGTATGATCTAAATGCATACAATAATTTGTTTAACATTGAATAAAAAGTATCATTTTAATTTCATGGTTTAAGCAGCCATCAGGTAGAAAACATACATAATTAGAATTTTTAAAGGTTTTGAGTGAAGCATTAAGAAAATTGTTGGAAATGATGAATGGCTTGGAGACTTCAGTAACCTTCACATATGGTTTGCTTTGCTTTAGAAATCAACTGGAAGGCTCAGTATGAGATCAACCACTTTCACCTCTATTATAATTAATTATTCATCTCACCTACCTGTAAAAACTTAAAATTTGGGCATTTCATCTAAATACCCCTTGTAGGTAACAAAAAAAAAAAAGAGAAAAAGTGTTCAAATATAGCTGATAACTGCTTCTGTGGGAGCAGAGTTAAAAAACCTGACTCAGCCAGGGTGTTCATGTTTTTGTCAGTCAGCTGAGACAAGTTTTTCTGTCTTCTTTTATAGAAATGAAAGGCCACAAGGAATTTGGAAGAGTTCAGTGGTGCAGATGATGTTTATAAAGTTGGGCAAATTCTCTGGAGAGGAAATCAGTAATTCTACTCATCAAACACTACCTGTCAGCTACCCCTAATTTTGGGATGTTAGGCACTGGACCTGGCTGAAGATTCAGGTTTGTGAAGAATTTCTACCTTTGGAGAGAAAGAGGAATGTTGCACTTTCCTGGGAAATGAAGGCAAGACTTCGGGATTCTCCCTTTCAAAAATGCTTTTTCAGTTTATTTGTTTCCAAGTAATGAACAGAAATACTAAAAGAACATTTGCTTTCAATTTTGGTTTCCCTTTAGAAAAATTTTATAAACAGAATTTCATCATTTTTCAGCCTTTTATTCAATAAAGTTGCCTATTTTTGCCAGGGAAAGGGGACCACACTGGAAATTATTCATCTTTCTCTGAGCTACAGGCAAAATATCCACACACTATAGAAGTGGGAAGCATTCCTGTGCTTAACTAAAAATATCCCCGACCTGTATATGGATTAATATCTTGTAACAAGTATTTATTTATATAGGATGTGTTAATTTACACCAGAGTCCCCATATTCCTTGGGTGATCCTTACATCTTTATTGAGCCATGATAACTATGAAGTTACCAATCTTCCTTCAAAAATTCAGGAGATATTACTGAATGTGCAAACTTGTTACAGCACTTCTGTAATCCTCTGTGACAAGCATTAACAGGGATCTTAGCTGTACTTAAGGAGAGGCAAATCTATCAAACATTTGCCATCAGGTGCACAAAGTTCTGACATCAGAATTGTTCAACACCACCACTGACCATTTACATTCTTCTACAAGTTGCTACAAAGGAACATGACATAGCAAGTTTTTCATTTTGAGGATGTGAATTTGATATTTCTGCTTCGAGGTGAGAGGAAAAACCCAAAACAAAGAGAACCAGAATAAATGTCAAGTTTCAAAAGTAAATGACATCACATGCACATAGGTCTTTTCAGTTAAGCAGAGTTTTCTATTATACCTTTCACTCCTACCAGGGATCAAATACCAAAGTGAAAACAGCCATTTTAATACAGAAAGATGAAGCATTTCTGTAGCAAAAGATTTATCCATAGCAAAATGCTCACTTTCAGTATCCCTTTTTTAATTCAGATTTTTGAAGCCACAGATGAATTTACCCTTCAGCAAATTAGCAACTTCCAGTGGGAAAAGAGCCTGTCTGGAACACAGATGCTTTTCAGAGCTGACCAAACTGATCATCATTGCCATGGACACAAGCTACTGATTTCCTAAGGAAAGCTGTCAGTGGCTTAATGCTGAGGATTTAGAGGAGGACAGGAGTGGGGCACCAGGAGACACGATAAGAACAGGATCCCTCTCTTCCATACACTCTCAGGCTCCATGGGGAGCTGGGAGCAGACAGTCCCAGGTGAAAGAAAAAGAAATCAGGTGAATAAATTCAAGGTTGTCAGGAGACCATGCAGATACACATGCCCTTTGCTAGTTGATTAACAAATAGAGGTTAATTAGGAAAAGCAGGTGTGTATTCCGCATAGAAGCCACCCGTGCTGACCCAAACCCAAGGGAGCATTTGCTCTTCAATAGAGATATAATCCAGATCATCCTAAAGGCATTTCCTGCCCCTGCACAGGTCCTGTCAGCTTGATGAGCTACCTCCCCAAAACCTAGAGGATCACCTCTGCAGCCCTTAGCAGCACCTCCTGCTTCATCCTCTCTCTGACCAGAGCTCTGATCAGGGCCCCTGAATCCCTTCGAGGCTCACTGAGATAAGGGCCCACAGTAGTGGTAGCAGCCATGGACCATGGGAGAGGAAAGAAGAGTAACTACCTCCCAAAAAAATCCTCACCTCTTGTGCAAGGCAGTATGGTGCTGGTCATCAGGCTGATGGGTGCCTTAGCATTCTCAAACTGGTCACATCATTACGTTCTAAAGTTATATGAGTAACTTTTGAGGAGGCCTCTTTCATTTACCCAAGTCTTTCACCATCAAAGATACCTGGACTCCCTCCTGCCCCGTCACAACTCAGCTCTGACAGTCCCTGGCAGAGACTCAGCCTCCCTGGAATTAACCACTGATAAAGCATCATCTGCTCCCACACCTCCACAGGGCAGGAGTGGCTGTAGCTCCCTTATATCCACCAACCCTGCTAATGACCCCCTGCTAATGATCTTTGCCAATGACCCCTGGAGATATAAGCTAATGATATCTACCAGCGAGCTGTAATTGAATTGCACCTTCTGCTCATTAACGGCCAAACTCCACCAACTTTACAGCCCCCAGGTAGAGCAGCAGCCTCTCCTCCCTCCCTGGTATGATCAGGACAACTTGTGAAAAAAAGCACTTTACATAAGGAGGTGGTGGAAGTGGCAGCTACAGGGTAAACAGAGTTGCCCTTTTCCACCTGTGGTGTTTTCAAGAGGTTTGTTCCCTCACGAGGAAGTGATGATCCGAGTAAACCAGGGCAGGAGAGGCCCTAGCTGAGTATGTGCTCCATCACAAATGTCTCGTGGGGCACTCTGAGATGCCCCTCTTTTCATCAGCTTTGACTCTCCAGCTGAGGAAAACATCTTGTGAGAAAGAGTGTGTTACTTTCTGAACTGGGGATGCAATCAGTAATGAATTTCTGAGCCAAAATATATATAGAAGTAATTTGGATGCGTAAAATAGCAGAGAATTGTGTTGGTGGAGCAGATTTTTGTTGGTATTTCACATGGTAAAGAAAAATTTCGCAAGCTACAACGACTGAGTTTTTTAATCATTAGAAAGAGACTGACAGAGAGAGGAAATTTGGGGAAAAGCCAATAAATTACAATAAAATAGCAACACCGTCCAAAAGCTTATTAAGACCGCCACAATAAAGTGGATTTCTTTCCAGTCCAGGTGACTTTCAGCATACCTCTCGATAATTATGCTGTCTTTTGACTCTCTGGTGGATTTAGCCTGTGCCTATGGGTGCTCTAGGAGCAGGGCAAGGTGCCTGGGAGGGGATTACCTCTGGAACCATCACAGTTAAATTCACCAGAGTCCATCAGGCAGAGCCCTGGGGTCATGGCAGTGCCCTGAAGTCAGTGGCAGTCTCTTAAACCCCGGGGAGATGTTGGCCACCAGCACTCCCAGTGCCTGCTTTTAGCAGCAGCAGCTCTGGGGGTTTGTGTGAACCAGGGGGCACTTCTGCCTTGGAGCAGGAGTCCCTTAAAACCACTCTTAAACTGGAAGTAACAAGAGAGTAAGTTTGATCCCTCTGCACAAGGAACCCCCTTGTGCCTTGCTAAGGATCAGCGTGTGAGGAAGAGCCTTATTCCCACCTGCTGTTTAATGGAATGGAATCCACAGCATCCCCAGCACTCAGAAACAGAGGGCATTTCTGCACACATCCTCTTCAGTCTGAGTTCTGACATTTCCACTCGGTTTTCCGTGTGCTTTTCTGATACTGATAACTCAGGTGGCCGGGACTTTGCCACAGCTTAGCTGTATAAATGAGAAAATGAGAACACAGGAGGTTCTACTCTCCAAAGACAGACATGGCTGGCCAACCACACATACAGGATATTAATATAGAGAAACCAACAATGTTTATTTCAAAATGTATAAGGAAGCCAGAGCAGGGAGGGGGGAAAGACACCCAGAAAGCACAGGAAACAGGTATTTATTGTGCTTCCCTGCCATAAACATTCCAGCAGCTCTGCCCTGGGACTCCAGCACCATTATACAGCTAATATTGCTTGATTACCCATGCACCACCACAGCTTCAGCCTCCCAAGGACTGAAATCGAGTTTTCTATTCTTAGCTCGTGGTAATTTAAGCTCATTATGGAGGTGCTTGTATTCCATGAGCACAAGAGATAAAGGAAGCAATATAACTTTAATGAACAGCTGAAATAGCAACCACAGCAGGCTCAGTAGGCAAAAAGAAAAAAAAAATCTTTTCTCTGATGTTGTCTTGATTTCTGTCCCACAGGTCTTAGCAGTTAGTGCTCTATGTATGTTTTATGAAGATATTCACACACACATGCTTAATGGAAACAAATATGACATCCTGTTTAATAATACCAGGTACATACCAGCCTGAAAGGTGGAACCACTCANATGTATGTTTTATGAAGATATTCACACACACACGTGCTTAATGGAAACAAATATGACATCCTGTTTAATAATACCAGGTACATACCAGCCGGAAAGGTGGAACCACTCAAGTCATGGAAAAGGAAGAAAGAAAAAGTGTTAACCTAGATCCAGCAATAATAATAATAATAATAACGCCTTTAAAATAATATTCAGCTTAAGTTAGGTAGCCAAAGAGATTTCCTTCTTACATAAGTAAATGTTTTATGTGCCTAATGATTCTCACTCGGACTGAAGGAAATGGATGGATGCAGATGTAACTGTCAGCAGCAGTAAGTGGAGCAACAAATGTGAAGCACTCTGGGCTCTCTTTGACAAATGTTTGTGCATCCCAGATTATTGACTGGGTGCTGCTTTTCCTTCAGTGCTATCCATTAAGGCTCTCATCAAATCCTGCGGCCAAATCCTGCAGCCCCCTGGCAGGCAGGAGTTGTGTCTGCTCCAGAGAGAACGTGAGGAGGGCAGACACCCCAGTTTTGGGGTAAGGATGTTTGGAAACCATCACCTTTCAGCAGGGATGGGAACTAAAGGACCACCTCACAAAAATAGCCCATGGGTGAGTATCTACCTGTATCCAGGGCTCCTCTTCACTTTGTGTCTGCCGTGAGGTACAAGAAGACATTTACCTCCAGAAATGAATTGCAAGACCTGGAGGCAGCTGTGGGAGAGACCTGCCTTCTTCTCAGCGTTAAAATTTGTCCTTCAAACTATTTCGAGTTCCTATCTCATAAAATAATCACACAAGAATGTTGAGAAGCTAGCGTAACTGGTCAGAATCTGGTATACTTTTAAATCCATTTGGAAATTAAATTTTGTCCAGTAGTTTCAAAATAGAGCCATTCTTCATTAACTTATTTTTCCTAACAAAATAATTTTTCTGTGTTTTTCACATGGTTTTCAATTTTCTTTTGGCACACACTCATCATTCCTTCCAATGAGGAAAGCACAGAGGAAGGAAGAGTGAGGAGAGAAAACATCTGCTTAGAATAAAGGAGAAAAAACGCCCAACACTTTGACTATTAAGACTTCATGTTTTCAAAATAAAGGGAATAAAAGCTATGTGTGAAAAGCTTCTGACATTGATATATTCATAAAATTTTTAATCATAATTATTGCCAGAAGCTTCTCACAATAGCTGCCCATACAACACCTCCGAAAATCCCTGTGCAGAGTAAAGGTGCAATTTATCTCAGGGGCTTCTTTCCCCCTTGTATTTGGAAGGATTTCTGCATGATTGTACATGGACACTTGACTGCTGCAGCACCTGGTAATTATCACAGCAGTAATTTGGAGTGTATTTATTATCAACCTTATCAACATTTAAGTTCACATCTTCAAAGGAGGCTGGAATTAGATTAAAAAAAACCACACAAAACCAAACCTAAACCCAAACCCGGTATATTTCTGGACCAAAATATGCTAAAGGCACTAATGTTTCAGCATTTCTCTGAAAAGGTTTTGTTCTTCCACTTAAAAGAGAAAAGAAGGAACATTTGAGGCAAGTATTCTTCACAACAACAGCAACAAAGTTGGTGTTGAAATATCCTGCTCTGCATTGGAAAAGTTATGCTGGAGAGTTTACTGCCAGGTTTTCAGTTCACCCACATTCCTGATCTATGCAGGGAATTTCATTGGTGTCAGTAGAAATGCTTGAGCCCAGCAGCACCCAGATTAACCCCTGAAGATGACACCCAAGGCCTTTTCTGTGTCATTACTTTTCTAGAAATGTGAGGGGTTTTTAATGCCTAAATTGACACTGAAGATTCATTTGGGGTGGGGAAGGCAAAAAATTGGAAGCAGCTGCAAAATGATAGCAGAATCCTGTTTATGAACATATCCCTGTGTCTCTAGCCAGTAAGGATCCACTGCAGCCCTTGGGATCCACTGCACTGAGCACACTTTTACAGCTTTTATTTCTGCCACTCTGAGAATGGAGACAATGAGATGAATCCATAAAAACAAATGGATGGACAAATCTTTTCTTTACTTGTCTTCCATTTGGTGGTCTGACGTCTGAGAGACACAGGAAACTCTGTCCATATAACAGAGGAGATGAGCACTGGGTTCCCTGGCACACGACCTGGAGGTTTCTCTGTCGCTGGGGAGCTGCTGTGCTGCTGTTGCACCACAGAATCAGGTCATAAAATATTCCTCCTGGCCCATTGTGGCAGCCCAGAGTATTCCTCTGTCCATCCAGGGGGGTTTGGAACCCCACCAGGCAGACTCAGGACTCTGGCAAGATTCCCAGGATTCTGTTTTGGACCCATGTCCATGGAAAAGGCTTCCCACATTGNACCTGAACACAGAAAATAAACACCCTGAACACCAAACTCGCAGGCGTCTCTCGTCTGTTCTGGCCCTGGCACAGAACTTCCCAAGATCAAAAGCTGGCCACAAAGAACTCTATGGACTCTGTGAGGGTGAAAAACCATCACACCCCACTTATCTTCTCTCTGGAGAAAAGTTGGAGGATGCCACCAAGAACCAGTGACCATCAGATTACAGGGCTTGGGTTTTTAACATCCTGGGAGGACTTTTGTCATACCTACAGCAGAATTATCATCTTGAACAATCTCTACAAACACAGCATCTGGAGGCAGCAGTGGTTACAGGGCAGGAACCCAGGGATCAGAGACAGCTCTAGAGACCTACCATGACTCCTCAGTTTGTGTCCAAAAGAGAATTAAGCTGCTGACTCCTTCTCTTTTGGGGGTTTTCTGACTAAAGGGCTTTACAGGAATCTCAGGTATGGTATAAGATCCACTCAACATGGCAATATCCTTGTCTTGCAGTCTTCAGAGACAATATCTCAAGGATTATCCTGTGTTCCTGAGCCACAGCCAGCCCCTGGCCTGATAGTCAGTTCAGTCAATCATGATTTTCTTTGAACAGGAGTGAAAGATTAGGCAGCTGATTGATTTCTTTCTCTGTGGTTTGGAGACGTTGTGCTGAGATGACCACAGTGGTAAGGGCTCGCACTCAGATCACTAAAACCCACACTCAAGTCACTGTTTTCCTTTGAGTTCCCAAACTACTTTGCAGGAGTAAGTGGTGAATTAGCTCTCCAGCTTGGTCCCTTTCTTATCTCATTCCATGTTTGCTCCTGTGAATGAAACCCAGACATGGGTGAGAGCTGAATCCAAGCTCCTCGTCATGACCCAACTCACACTCATGCTCCCAAGTAAGTTCACTGCTTTATTCTGCTCCAGATTTCAAGCCCTCCCCATAAAGTACCTTCACTTAGGGTGATCAGACTGCATTTGCAAGCCATTGGAAAAATCAGTGACACATGTTAAAAAAGCTATTTTTGAATGTTTGGCTCCACACTTTATCTCTTGAAATTCTCTTCATGGCTTTCTATGGCTCTAATCAAACTTCCATTGATTTCCTCAAGAACTGGATCAGGCCTTCTGTGGGGCTTGCCAAAGCAAAATAGCAGAATGCAGTCAGATGCATGGGTCAGGAGAGCTCAAATAAAGCCTGGTTAGATGAAAATATGGTTCTACTCTGAAGACTCTCTGTCAGTGTGGTTGTGCCTTTCCTTACTTGACTCTTAATCATTTCCTTGTCATCGGTGCCAAGTTTAATATTTTAAAATTGGGATTTTTTTTTCATGTGCTATAACCCTGTAAAATCAACCTGGGATTAGGAGAGGAAGCAGGGTCTCGTGGTTAAGACAATGGACCATCATTCATTCCCATTTCTGCCACAAACACCCACCACTGACCTTCAGCAACTTGCTCAGGGAGTGATTTTCCAAAGCACTCATCTTTGGCCTGGCTCTGCTTCCTAAGAGCTAAGTGGAAACAGAAATTTACATTAATGGGAAGAGAGATAGGTCAGACCTAAGTGTCCCAGAATAAACTGTTTTCCTTCCTCATTTCCTTCCATTTTAGTAGTATTAATCTTTCTTACTCATCAAATCCTTTAAAAGTGGATTTTTCAGCATGAAAGGACACTCCTACACAGGCACTGTGCAGTCTCTGGTCTAAAAAAGGCTCAGCCTTGATTGAGTCCTCAAGCTGAGCCCAGAGCAAGGGTCCCCCTTGACTGCAATTTTGCTTCTGGTGTTCTCTGGACAAGGAAATTCAGACACACACATAACAAAGGGGTGTGTGAAGAGAGGTGCTTCCTCCAAACTTTTATCAATACCTTATTTAATAAATTATTATAATCATCATAATGAAGTCAACAAATAATTCAGTGTAATGCCAAAAATGTCATCTAGCTTACACGTTCTGGTCTACATCAGGAGGAAAAATGGAATTATTTATAATATGGGTAGACACACATGTGCTAAATAAATTATAATTTTCCAGCCATATATGAACTTTAGTAAAATATTGAGGAGTTAATATACTCCAGTTATATCCTGCAGTCCCACTCATTTATCCGTGGGCAAAGTACTTCTTTTCTTAGCAAAAACATTTTCTTCTTTTCCTTTTCCCCAGTTCCATCTAGATAGCTGTGAGGGCTTTGGGGTGGTGACTGGCTTTCTGTCATTGTTCCTGCAAGGCTTCCCAGTGTGGTCCCTGATCCTGAAAGACATTTCCAGATGCAATTGCAGTGCAAACAAAGGGATGGTTACTCTGAATATATTCCATGTAAATCAATTATAAGAAAACCTTCTATCTAGGACAGAGCACCATGGGCACTAGAAAAAGTGGACATGTTAAACCAGCTTGGAGGAAATCCATTAAAAAAAATAAGATGTCTTTTTCTGTTTTAAGTTTACCAAGAATTGGAACTAAACACATGCCATCTGAAGAAATCCCTTTCTCCCTCCAGCCATCACACTGAACTGAAATAAACCAGATGTGCTCAAATAAAAAAATATGTGCTTACTTGTTAGTTTTTTCCTTGCCCTTATTACCAACACATATGACTTATACCAACACAGGTAAAAGCAAGAAATATTCTTCAGAAGTTTCCCATTGCTGTATTCTGCCAATACCTGCTGTGATTCCATTCCTATAAATAATGGGTTTCTTCTGTTATATCGTCAGATCCCAGCTGCACAAAAGCCAAACTCAAAACTCAGACATTCTTAGAGATTTGAAAAAAACACCCCTAAAAAACCAAGCCCCTAAATCCGAAACAAACACATACAAATTCAACCAGAGATGAATATTTTCAAGATTTATGGTCAGTCAGTGCTCCTTGTATGAAGACAAAAATGCAGTCCTTTAAAAATTATCACTTTTGATATGGGCAAATAAAGTATTGTTTAAAGCTTTATTCAAATACCGTTTCAGAAATAAGTTCTCAGGATGGGGTTTCATAGTTTCACTGTTACATGAAGAAAAATAAGTTGTTTGTAGAACACTGTGCAGTTCATAAGTTACCAGTTATAAACTAATCCTCGATATCCAGTCCAAATCCTAAGGGAAGCTTCAAGGCAGCCACTTCTTTTTGGCAATACAGTGATGAAAGATATATTGTTGAAAACCATAAAGCCTTGGGAAAAAATTTAGCAAACTATCTACATAGGAATGAAATGTTGAGAGCTTGGCTCGTCAGCTGGGGCTTTCTGGAGAAGGAGGGACTGCAAATATTTTTGTACAGGTTAGCTAAACTGTCTTGAAAACAAAGAGAAATGCTGCATATGAATTATTAGAAAGGTTTTCTTGTGCATAACAGAGGTTTGCTTCCCAGGGATCTGTGGGTGAAGATCAGGTGTTTAATGAATACAAACTGTCCTTCTGTAAGTGATTCAGAGATATTGTCATCCCAAATGAAGACTGTATTCTGAAATCATACCTGTGGGTATACACTCACAAATTCCAGAGAACTCCTGTGCACAAGGAGGGCCCATCATTTTCACACTTGGTTGTACACAAACAACACACAGGTGACTGCACAAGCACCCACTGTCCCCTCCTGCACCAGGCTGGGTGAGCACAGAGTATTGCTTTTCCAGAACACAGAGAATTAGCAGCCAATTGCACCAGAACCAGCTGCCTCTACTCTCATTTCTTACCCAAGCAGAGATCTGGCCAGAATAAAGCCTGCAGGATTTAGAGGTGCAGGTAGGTACATCCTTCTCCATCAGCTGTAAAATGCCCAGGCATTTTAATGAGAGCATTTCAGTGGGCACACTGGGCACTTTACAAACCAGTAAAAGTTTCCCCAACATAAAGAACAGTAGTAAAACAAAACTTTTGTACTAGATGAAAAAGTCTTAATTGCCCTCTCTGATGCTAGGAGATAACTGTAAAAAACCTGTGATGCCCTTCATGCAGCCAAGGCCATGGAGTCACCAGGCCCTTTGTCAGCTTGAGCCTCTCCTTTCTCCACAGCTTTGTACATCCATTCACTCACCCCATCAGCCCGTGTGTTGTCCTGTTTTTTGCTAAGCCTTCTGTTTTAACCTTGGAGTCAAAGAATTTTCACACAGTTTCATGTAAATATTGGGCATTTCACATTTAACTGTCTTTTCTGCTTTTCATTCCTTTTGTGATAAGAGAAAGTTGGATGAGCATCCTTTTTCTCCAGCGGGATTGAAGAGGAAGTGACATGTCCTCCAATCCCTTGTGGAGTTGGGAATTGTATAAAACATAACATATGTAAATAAAGTGGATCTTTTCCCTCCTTTCTGCTGAACCTAGCAGGTGTGAGAGTTTCCTTTATTGTGCCTTTACTGGCACACCCATGGGACTGGCTGCCATGGGCTGTGCTGGTGAGGTGCAGCAGTGGTGACCACAGAGCTGCTGAGAGCAGCCAGGCACCAATTTTATGGATTTGGTCTCTGGAGAGCTCTCGGGCACCACTCTACAAACACAGCCCCTCCTGCATGGGCTCATTCCACAAACACAGCCCTCCCTGCCAGGCACATCCCATCAGCAGATGCACCATGGACAGACCTAGGGGTGGCTGGTGAAAAAGCTGTCATCGAGGGAAAGGGACTCACACCTGTGTCTGGGAAAACACAATAAAGACGCTCNGAGAAATGTAAATAAAGTCCTCTTTTTTTTCCTCTTTCTGCTGAACCTAGCAGGTGTGAGAGTTTCCTTTATTGTGCCTTTACTGGCACACCCATGGGACCGGCTGCCATGGGCTGTGCTGTGGAGGTGCAGCAGTGGTGACCACAGAGCTGCTGAGAGCAGCCAATTTTATGGATTTGGTCTCTGGAGAGCTCTCGGGCACCACTCTACAAACACAGCTCCCCCTGCATGGGCTCATTCCACAAACACAGCCCTCCCTGCCAGGCACATCCCATCAGCAGATGCACCATGGACAGACCTAGGGGTGGCTGGTGAAAAAGCTGTCATCGAGGGAAAGGGACTCACACCTGTGTCTGGGAAAACACAATAAAGACGCTCTTACATCTGCTAGGTTCAGCAGAAAGGAGGGAAAAGATCCACTTTATTTACATATGTTATGTTTTATACAATTCCCAACTCCACAAGGGATTGGAGGACATGTCACTTCCTTTCCGATCCCACTGGAGAAAAAAAGATGCTCATCAAAGTTCTCTTATCACAAAAGGAATGAAAAAAAGAAAATACCGTTAAGTAAACATTGGTATTATTTACATGAAACTGTGTGAGAAAAGAATTCTGACTCCAAAGTAAAAACAGAAGGCTTTAGCAAAAACCAAGGCAACACACACCTGCCAACAGCAACCCACCCCGGGTGGCTGTTGGTGTCATGAGAAGATTGTCCTCGTGGTAAAGTGCCATAGCAACAAAAGAGACTCCTCTCCTTACATGGGCTGATGAAAGATTGTTTTAGAGTGGTCAAATGACTGAAATGAGTCTCAGTTTGTGTCTTCATGTTGGATAAATTGGGGGTGCTAGAAAGAGAGTGGTTTGGGTGGTTTTTTGGTTTTTTTTTTGCTTAAATTTCTTCGTATTTCTTTTTACCTTTAGTTTTAGTAATAAACTTCATTGCATTCATTAAAATGTAGTGCCTGCTTTGTGTTCCTCCCTAATTCTTATCTCACAGAAGGGACAAATGCCCACCAACCCACTACATCTGGGGACCTTACTTTCCAGCAGAGCAGACTGAGCCAGCGTGTCCTTTGTGAGGGTGTTCTCACTGTGGCTGGAGGCTTCTGGGTGCAGCTAAAATGCAAATAGTCAGATAAACTGAGATTGACTTTGCATATGAATAATGGCAGTGAAGTGAAAATTTTCGTCGTGTTAGCACCTCAGCTAGGCATCAGAAGGAAAGGAACCGATATCCTGGAGCTGAGCAGTCCCAGAGATGGACAACCTGGAGTCAGATCTGAAGTTTATGGCAGTGTGGATTCTGTGCACAACTTACTTGCACAAGATGATTTATTTTTAATTGCAGGCTAATTAATGGAAAGACTTCAGAAAGCATTTGATATTTTTGGCAAAATCCCGGTTCCACTGAAGCCAATGACAAATTGCTCATGACTTCAATGGGACCATGCTTTAAGGCTTTGTTCCTCCCATCTCAATAAAATAGCCCTTTTGCCAACTTCGTGTTATTACTGAAAAGAGACATTTTACCAGAAGAATCTTCTGTTCATCAAGTGATTGCACTGAGTAAAGTTTGATATAGTTCAGTGGCCACATCCTTCTGAACATGTACTCAGTGGCAGTTTGAAACATATGTTTTTTATAAATTTCTCATTCAGAAACAAAGACTGACAGTAAACCCCAAAAGCTTTGATATTTATATAAATTGCTAAATGGTTGCACTGGAAAGTACAAATCAATTAATGTGTCACAGAGCATCACAATTGTTTTAAAGTTTGCCTACCCAACAGCCTCTATAGCTCCGTGCAAGTAGCTTGGGTTTTCTCTAAATCTGTGATATGGAAAACAGTTTTCTTCCACGAGTGCTCTCCAACAAATGATTTTTTTTAGGTCAACTTATTTCCCTCAGATCCAGAACATGCAATAACATTAGTATTATTTTCACCCTATTACCTATTTCAAAGATATGCCTGTATTCCCTCTTGGGTTTTATGTGAGCCCTTTATTCCAGTAAAACCCTTTAGTGAGACTTTATAGAGATTAACTACTAACCAAACACAACTTTGCCCATTTGTGTGTTAGCTCTTTTGTTTTTTATGTACTCTGCTGCCGCCTCTAGGACAACATTGTAAAACTAGGTTTTGTTCTACAGCAAACTGAGATTAAAGTTACTTCTAGATGTCAAATAATGCTACAGGAGAAAAATTAGACACTTCTAGCTGGATTTTTTGCTAATTTGGGTAATTAAAATGAAAAAGTGCTAGCAAGTATCAAGTCCAGTTGCAAAACAGGTCTTCCCAGCAAAGACACAATTGTCTTCTTTTAGCTCACCGCCTTTCCTAGATTCAGTGAATCTATTCAGCTCTTGGTTCTGTGAGCAAGTAAGAAAAATCTCTTTAAAACTGACCTGACTTTCAAATTTCCCACAGATTCAAGGCTCAGGTGTGAAATACCCCTTGAATGTCAGAAACTCTCTGTGAGCTGGGAACCAGACAACGCGTTTTGGTTCCAAACCTTTTGCTCTTCAAGGAACACATCCAAGTGCATTGCCCAGCTCACATCCCAACGGGTGCTAACATCCATGGAGAGATTACAGAGTATTTCCTGATATCAGCTAGGCTGGGCTGGGGGTTGGCAGCCTCAGAGAGGAAGAATGGTTGTCCTTGAGAGGGGGGAAAGCAGTTTGTGTCACCCAGTGCTCGTGTCACCAGCCTGCACAGGTGACCTGGAGCAGACCTCGATGGGCAGGAATCAGTGGTTAATTTGTGCCTCTGCCAGTGTATCTTTCCTGGCAGATGTCACTCGTGCTGGCACTCGGGAGACCCAAGACAAAGAGAATTGGATAAACAGTGAGGGAAAGCTGCAGAAAGGTCAGTCTGGGCTTGGAATCAGCTGGTAGAGAGCTCATGCTACACATGCAACTCTCATTTCTCTGCAGTATTTAAGTAAAATAACCACCACTCCTTAGAATGCCACTTTCTGCTGTGTCATCTCAATGGCCCCACTTGGCTGCTGAAGGGCTTCATTTGCCTGCTTGGCTGCTCTAGGGACACTTTCAGACCAGTGTGACCTCTTTTACCTGACTTCAGAAACAAGATGGATTTTACCTTCGTATTATAGCACATAATTGGCCAAATGATATGCAAAATTGACTAAGAGGGTAAAAAAATCCCCCCGCTGCTTACTGTTTTTTGGAGGTTTCTTACTGAAAGATGTAAATGTGCTAAATTCACATTAATGGTCGAATTGACACGTCTGTCTCCCTTCTGCCAAAATCACAGCCAGCTACAGCTCCTGCAAAACCTCATTACCATATTAATGCACCCTCACAATATTGACTCCTCCACAAAAAACAGCCACTAATTAGAAAATTGACTGAAATGGAAACACAGTTTCTTTCACCTACTCGTGTTTCACTCACCAGTCCCTCTGCCCTTCAGATGCTGAGATTTTCCTGATTCACACTCACCTTGTCTCCATCAGTGCTCCTTGCAGCCTCTGTGTGGACTTCCAAATCACCCTGAGGCTCTCAGGTGTTCCTCTTACCCATGCACCTGCCACTGCCATTTTTGTTCATTAGGTAGTGAGACATACACGTACACATATTTTTAAACTGTTGACCCTGCACATTAGCTGACCTCAAATTAGGCTGTGGCCAAAGCCTGCTGGAGGAATAGCATGGGCTGATCCAAACCTTCATGATCCACGGGGTTTTGGATCTTTCTCTTACAGACTCACAAGGGCAGCCTGCCTTGCTCATGTGGGAAATGAGTTTAAAAAATTGACTGTTCCAACTGAAGTGAAGGTCCCAGTGAAGACCTTCAGTGGGTGTTTTGCTGTTGAATTTTCTTGGGTCAAAATCCCATTCTCCTCAGCTTCTCACAGGCAAGCTGTGCATTTATTGTACAGAAAGCAGGATTGCTGAGTGGCTGCTGTAACCAGGATTTCCCCATGGAAAACAAATCATCTATTGAGCCCAACTTCCCTCAGCATTAAAAACAGAAACATGTATAAATCATGTTAGCTGAAAATGTGTGGAACACCTTCAGAGGTTTTTTTTTTTATCCAACAAGTATTTCCTATGTACTTTGGTCTTATTTGATAAATGTTAATGCTCTTCATTTAAAACTGAATAAAGGAATAGCAACCATCAGAGAATGCTAATGGAAAGTTATGCCAGAACTTGGTGTCTTGCAATTGCTCTACAATAAGCCATTGCTTATTGGTGCTATGTTTTGTTCCCTTTTTCATTATTATTTTAAAGGAAGCAATTATTTCTGAAGTCATATGGAAAAAGTTTGATTAAAAGTATTCTTATACAAATGAGTATATTCCCCTAATGATCCCTTCTGAATAGGGGCAGGTCTATTTTGGCTTGGATGTTTTATTTACTTATTTTAAAACTAAGGATTGTTCCTTTCAGAGTTTCCCCATTACACTAAATAGTGATATATGGGTAGTATGAAAATGAAAGCTGGCAGAAGCAGTTTAAGGAAAAGAAATTTCCATAGGAGTTTGGCTATAGATCTACAATTGCTGTAAGTGTTGAATGCAAATCAGCACTCTTCAACTGCTGGCCTTTGAAAAATATACTGGAGAAAACTTACCTTTTAAATGTTTCATGCATGAAAAATACATTTTCCCTTATTTAAAAAGGATTTTAAAATCTAGGCGTTTAACATCTTCTTACTCTTTTACCTGCTTGTAATAATTATTATTATTATTCCATTTTTATATAAAGACTTTAAGGATACACTGTTATAAAGAAACTTAATAAATATAGTGATGGAGATGCACAGTGAGAAAAAAGTCACCTCCAACACTATTCCCAAATCTACCACAGGAAAGAACAACCCAATGGCCTCTTTCAACATGGGAAGAGGGAAAGACAGAGCAAGCAGAGGAGGCAAAAAAGGAGCCAGGATTCTTTGGTCAGATTTTTTTCGTTCATTTTTGAAATGGGAGTAGAAACAACTTCCATCCCTTGGGTATTGCTAAAGACTTAATTATGGGGGTTTTTAATGATGTTTCAATTATACTTGCATGAAACGATAACTGCACATTGCCACACACACACAATTATTCATTTGTAGTCCAGTAACACATTTCCAGTGTAGCCTCATCCTCTGAGAAATTACAGACCCCACCCTACAGAGATTACAAAAATAATAATAATAATTCATTTTTGTTTAAAAGCAAGATGATCATGCCCACCAGATGGGCAATTTGTAGGAAGTTATTTGTTGCTTTTGTCTAGGAATACTCAGATTTATACGTACACACATCCAGTTTGTGCCAGGTGCCAGCAGATGGAGCTGAAGAATGCAGGCACCTTTGCGGGTTTGGGGGGTCGGTGGGAGAGAGAAATTTCCCTTCTGCTTTGCAAGCACCAAGATTCGAGCACAGTTCAGAAACCATTGGAGCTGGACCTGCAGTCTCACCCTAATTCCACTGCCCAGTTTGCTCTCAGTTCCCAGCTGCACCGGAGCACCAGCTCTGCCAGGAAGTGTTTGGTCACTGCACACCCTGCAAGGCTCTCTGAATCTTCATCTTTCTCTCAGCTGCCCTAGTCAAAAAATCCACTGGAAACAACTTTGTTTATATACTGCTTCAAAAACTTGATTTGAAAATTTAGTTCTTCCCAATGAATTTTGTCAAGAGGTCCCTAAATTCTAATTGGATTACCATTAAGCACTAACATGCTCACCTAATGTTGCCTCTTTCCTTAGTGATACACAGAAATTCATCTCTTGTCATACATGAACATTCTGTGAAGCTTTTAGATCAGTGGACCTCAGTAAAGCAAGAAAACTGATATCAAATAGATGAGTTTTAGCACTGTGCAGGGCAGTGATCTCCCTCCCTTCCTGCCTCCCATCCATCAGGTGCAGGTATCCTTCTGTTCTCATAACATCCACATTGGACTAAAAGCCATGGGACCTTTTTCAAAGGAGAAACATGAACTGTAGCCTCTGTCATTCAAATTCAAACTTCTATGTGTAGTTGAGATTTCTTCTTTTCTTTTCATTTTCTGCAAATAATATTCATAAATAGAGAACACTTTTAGAAGAGAGCAAGGGGTGGCTGCTGAATTAAGATATTGTTCACTCAGTAAATACTCACTTTAAAAACAAAAGTGCATTCAAAATTATTTTAGAAGTAATTTGCTGAAACTCTCTCTTTCACAGCTCTGAAGATCTGGCTCAACAAACATCTTCCAACAGAAGCTGTTACTTGAGGTTTAGATGCAACAGCTTTCCCCACTGTGATCAGTGACACGCTTCAGATTTTAAAAACATAGATATTTTTCTCCAAGTCCTCTAGTTCATCTTAGGTTCCCCTTGCCACAAGAAGGGAAATTTAGCAGAGCAAGGAGGACAAAACTTCTCCACATCTCAGAGCATGGTGCTGGGGATGGAATTAGAGGCTGCATCGGGAGCCAAACTGGCACTGCAGAGCTCGGGGGCCTGGGGAGCTGCCTCAGTGCAGCTGGGAGAGAGCTGGAGCCAGGTCTCGGTTGCCTGAGGTTGTTGAAACAAAACCAACGCTGATTTTCATTTTTGCTTGGGGTGATTTTCTTTACCTTTAGTCATCCTCTCGGAGATAAATAAATGCATGCAAACTGCTTGCCCTTGTCCCCACGGTGAAGGTTTCTGGCCCTGGAGTGAGACTGTGGCCATGCACATATTAATGTGACATCCAGCACAAGTGAAAGGAAGGAAGGCAGCATCTGCAGAGTGGGCAGTCTGAGGACGTGGTGGTTGGAGAAGAGCATCCGTCAGACCTACAAATGGTTCTGATAGCTGTGAAAAGAGCTTCCCACCCATGGGCAGTTCTCCCCTTCTCATCATCCCTTTTGCCTAACCCTGAGTGTCTGCCTGCTCAGCCACACAAATTGGTTTTGTCGCACCTGGCAGCTGAATAAAGTCATGAAGTTTAAGTGGAGCAATTTTTAACAGGCATTTTTAGACAGATTGCTGGAGGACTTTGGGGCTAAAGTCCCCTGGCATTAGAGGCATGAACATTTCTGTTGCTGCTCCACATGCTGCTATGTGCTGACCCAGCTGATTGCTCTTCACAGACTGCATAAACCAGATTATTTATAGCTACATAAATACATATAAACTTCAGTGGGTTTAAACCAGGCATTCAATAACTGCTAAAGGAGGAAATGAAAACTTTTTTCAGAGGTGGATCCTAGGCCATGTAGGTCTTTAAAGGCCAAAAGCCAGTGTGAGGAAACTGCAGACCATTAGGACTGAGCTTTTGGAGCAACAGGTGATAAAAGATGAAGGGACAATACAGTAAGGGCAGTACCTGCCCTGCAAATGGTGTAACTTGTTTGCCAATTAGGATTTCAAGCCAGTACCACTCCCACATTTTACTTTGGGTACTAAAAATTAAAAGGAAGATAATGAAAAAGAGAAGGTTGGGCCAACAATATCTTTTCTTTCAAGGCGATATTCCTTGTGTCACTCTCCCTGGGAATGTATATTAAGAAATTATTTTTCTCTTGCCATAATAATGCCTCAAAGAGATAATTAAGTGACATCCTGATAACTGCTGATGTCTAGAGAGGAAGATTTTGAGTGCTGGCACACGGTGCACACTTTACTGTGCAGTTGTACAAGCTCAGATTTATTGGGACAGTTCGTTGTCTCAGCCCAAAGACTGTCACAGCCCGTTTTCACCAGTGTCATGTAATTAATCTTCCCTTGACTTAGAGTCAGACCTCATCATTCTAAATACCATAATAGATTTTTAAATGAGAACATTAATAACAAGGTCTCTCTATTATTTACCTTGGCTGGAGTAATGGAAGCCAAAAAGGAGATGGCCACTCCCAAGGGCAGGCGAGGAGAGGCGTAAGAAGGAAATGAAGGTTGTTGACCTTCCTGCAGGAGAACCCAGGGAAAGGGTATGATTTGCAGAGCTCCAGTTCATCTCTGAAAAAGAGGTCGTTGTTGTAATTTCTATTAAGTACTTTGGAAGCACTTCCATACGATGGTGATGAGGGCCATAGGTATACTTAGATAGCTCTATTAAAAAATAAAAGCATAAAGGTATAATATGCCAGTCTTTTTTAAAATAAAGAGAGCTATGTTGAACTGGAATTTCTTCTGCCAGTAATGGGACTTAATAGTTTATTGAAATTTGACAATATAAGAATGCTGAGCAGGATCTTTGCAAATCAGCTCCAGTTTTTGGGTTGCATTACAAGAGTTTAAGTAAAAAGCCAGAGGCAACAATTCCATCTGAACAGACTTTTGTAAGCTGGGAGAGTATACTCTGCATAGAATGGAAAGATACTTTACATTCCCTGCCTGTGTCCTTACTCCTTCTGAGATGTATGTAAAATGCAGATATTTCTATAGATACGGGAACACAGTCCTCAAGGCAATGAAATTGTGACACCTCATTCACATACCAAATAAGAACAGAAGCAGCACAATATCAATCCAGCTCCATGACAAGCAGGGGGAAGAGACTAAGATGGTAGAAAAAACCTTCTATAAAGGCTAAAACGAGTCTCATGCTACTTTTCTGCCTCTACACTCCATTAAAATGAAAGGGCTAATAAGAAATGCATTTCAGAGTTCAGTCACAATTATCTAAACCCTACTGAGGACATGGAATGAATGCAGATTATCACAGTTTCAAGAAATCAATGGGTTTTTCAAGGAAACACAGGAATCTAGCACAGGAAACACAGGAAAGTATACTCTGCATAGAATGGAAAGATACGATGCTGTAACTGATGGAGAAAGTTATTCTCCAGCTGCTCTCTGAAAGGCTTCAAACCCATTCCAGAACATGGAATGGCAAGTGGAGGGGATCAGGCGTCTTGTACCAAAATTTACACTCTTTGGTACTTCCCTTTACTGTGCAAGGTGAAGTTATCCAGCTGCAAACACAGGACCTGAGCCAGGTTTGTTTGCACGTCACCAGGGGTTGGAATATCCTCCCTGTGAGCAGGGACCCAGCACCAGGGGTGAAATCCTGGTGGAGAAGAGCGTTATGGAAAGAGTGGGATCACACCAGGGTGAATATCCACAGCTGCAGGTTGAAACTGTCAGAAACAGCAGAAGTNAATTGGGAAAATTTGATAAATAATAATATGTTGTAGAACTTGGTTGGTTTTCCTGAAAGAGATAAAAAGGTAAAGACGGCCTTCCTGGGCGTCACTCCTGCTGTGAAAATCTGTGGACCAGGTCATGCTGTCCTTGCTCCAGACACTAAGAGATAAGAAACAATAAACAACCTGAACACGAACCCGCAGGAGTGTCCAATCTCTTGGCTCTGGCATGGGACCTTTCAAGATCAAGAAACAGCCATAAAAAATGCAGAGATAAACAACAGTACTGCTCAAGGGTTAAGATCTACTGAGGGCAGGGGCCTGAAACACAGTGGAAAGCCATTCCTTGCTCCTGCTTAACAGCTCAAAGACAAATGTCCCTGAAACCTATAGAAATATGTAATAGGAGCTGGCCACAAAGAGGTTACAGTGCAAATGCTGGAGTGGAGCAAGAATTTTGATAAACAGAGTTAAGCTCAGCACACAAGGAAGTGTTCTGACTACAGCCATCAGCAAGGAAAACCTGGGGATACAGGTATTGCAGTCATATTTAGATATACCTGGAGTCTCCAAATAGATTTAAAAGATGTTTCCAGGACAATGTGCTGATCTTGATTACTATTTACAGGTGACTTCTCCAGACAAGGTAGAAAATACCTGGCTCTTTTAATGTTGTACACCTTTTCCAACCTCTCTATTTTTGTTTTTGTTTTGTGCCATCTCTTTTAATAACAATGACAGCAGTACCACAGCTGGGAGAATCAGAAAAGGGGACATGAAATATGGTCAGAGTGACACACTTTACTTTTATTATTTCAAATGACAAATGTGATTTAAGAGTTTTGGGGGGTACTATTCTTAATTTATAACAAAAGATGTTGAAATTGATGAATACCATAGATCATTGTATTCCAGAATGGCACCTTGAAATGTTAAAAGCATTAATCTAAAATGATATACTATATCCAGAAACTGAAATGGGTTAGTATCACTTTTCTTCCTTCTAAAAATTTATTGAGTGAAATCTAATACGGCTTTCTAAAAAATTCTTGTCTCAAATTTCATATAATTTCAAACTTATTTCCCAATTGTTTTGTAACTCGCAAACAGCAATTAACAGAACCAGATCTTTATAATCATATGATCATCATTATAACATCCCTTTCCGTGACATATTTTCTCTGATGATTCCTAGAGCACTTTGTAAATCACAAAGTGGTATAGTCAAGCATGCTGCCAGTTAATGACAGCAGCCAAAGCAGAGGGACTTGCTGAAAACAGCGACTTGGTTTGTGTCTGCTGACCTGAAAAACAATCCACGAAACAGGGTACAGGAAATGAACACGGAACAGTCAGTACAGGACTGTCTAGAATCATTGCTTGATTACCCCAGGCTCTGCACGGGCAGGAGATACTGATAGGAAGAGAGGTATTTGCTACCATATTCTTTTAAAAGCAGCCAAACACCCCTGTTAATCTCATTTATAAATGTATGAAATACCCATAACTCAAGGGTCACGAGCTGTCCTAAGGAATTTCCAGTTTAAATAGACACGACAGCCAGAGAGTAGGAAGGGAGGATTATTATCATACCCAGCCATAGATAAGCACCTACAGATTAGGTACAATCAGGCTCATCCTTATCAGTGGAGGGAGATGAGGGGTATTTTAGCTCCCTTGTGTGCCACATGCCCCTGTGCCACACGTGGTGGTGTCACTGTGGCAATACCCATCTCTTTCCAGTGTGCAGAGGGACTCTGTGGCAGACCTGAGAAAACAATCCATCTTCCATGTGCCCAAAGCACTGAATAGAGTCAGAAAAAGCAAAAAAAAATCCCCTGCTTTTGTGATCCAGCTCCTCCTATAACAAATATCCACTCTGCCTCTGGCTGCTGCAGGACGACAGACACACAGCTCAGAGACCAGCTCTGGAGAAAAATCCACCACCTGTGAGTGCAGTAACATTACTGTCACTATTAGAGTTCCCCCTGGACTTTTAAAGGGTTGTGGGTTTTCCTGTGCAGCCTTTTTTCCTGCTCAAAGTCCCAGTGAAGTCAGTAGCAAACGCTGTCAGGATGCAGAACCAGGACCACGTGCTTTGAATGGTTCCTGAACAGAATTTTCCTCAGTAGGACTAACTCCTCATTTCTTTTCACTCTAAAAAATGGAGTTTAAAGCACCTTGAAAGCATTCTGTACATACATGTATACACCCAGGGCTCTGTCCTTCAAGACTTACATGCCCATAAAGTGTATATTAAATAGCTACAACCTTGAAGACACTCATATGTACAATATTTTCTTCTTGTTGCCCCCTTCCTGCTACTCTTTGCACCCTGATCTTTGGGCTTCTTCAGCAGAAAAAGTGGGTGGCAAAGCCTAGAGCAAGAAGCAAAAGGAGTGGACCTGTAATAGTGATTTAATGAATGCCAGAAATGACCCCTTGCCCATGTGAGCTAATTTATCATGCCAGCAAGACCAGGAGTGGCTGTAGCAGAGGTGCAGCTCTGAGGCTGCAAAACCAATCCTTCTGCCAAATTCCCCAAAGGAAAAAGAGAAAAGAGCAGCTCTGTTTAATGGATCATGATAAGTCACAATTGTCATTATTGCATTTCAGGGCAACGTGCTTTATTTAGCTCTTTAACCTTGGCCTATTTGTTATCAGCGCAGTTGAGAAGAGTTTACATTCATTAGGAGACTTGTTTATTTTGTAACATAATCCTTCTCTTTGATAACATGAAAGCCCAGCAGAGGAAGCACTGGAAGGAGAGTTCATCCAGGTCTGCAGTGTTGTTCCATGAAAAATATCTCTTGATAAACGATTGCCAGGATTAGATTTTATGGGGTAGATTCATAAGAAATTTCAGTCTTGTTCCCATATGTTTCTTACATAACAGGAAACATGCAAAACACACTTAAAAGTGCAGTTCGTGGTCATTCAGTAACTGCTCCCTTCTCTCTTATTTCTGGGCAGTATAAGAGATGTTTGCATATTTTTGGGATTTATTAAACTTGGAAGAATTTGTTTTAAGCATGTCAACTTTTTCCTGTAATTTGAACACAGATTTTTACCTGCATTCCCTAAGGATCATTAAACGAAAAAAAGCCAAAACCAAAAAGTAAACATGTTTTTGCTCCTCTCTCATCTTGCCCACACCCAGCTTCAGGAAAGGCTTCAGAACCCAGATGAGAGCGAAAATTACACTGGAACAGGTGGCTGCTCTTTTATGGCACCAGTCTTGCATTTCCATAAGCAGCTTGCAATTCCTGCTTCCATCCTCAGGCTTTCAGGTCACCAAGAGAAAGAAAAAGAAAATTCACACAAACTTCATTCTCCCTCCCAAAAATCCAGCTTCTCTGAGCTTCAAGGTAGGCTGGAAGAAGTGGAAGTACAAGGGAAACAAGGTTTCTAGTCATCTTGATAATGTATATTTAGATTACTTCTTCAGTCTGCCCTTGAGCAGACACATTTATCAAGTGGAAAATGTCTCTTTAGATAAACTAGATGTAATACCAACAGGAAACATCAGAATGTCTGTCAGGATCTTTGCACTGGCTGGTGCTTGGGGCCATGTTAGTAAAGGAATGTTAACTCTTGGAATATGGAATCTTGGGGACTTAATGCAGCTTCAAAGAGAACCTAATTTCTTTGTTAAGCACTCAAACGTCTTTTAAAACTGGCGTTGCTCTCCATTTGCATTGACCCAATAGAGAAATGGATGGGTTTTTTCTGTCACTTTCTTGCTGTGGCTCTTTATATTTAGCAGAGGCAGAGGAGGAGTGGCCACTCTGCACCTTGGGAAGGTTTTTTCCGTGTGACCTACGAGCTTTTGCCATCCTTCCCTCCTGTTTACCTGTGCAGAGGAGGTGATACATTTATATTACAACATCTTTCTCGAGCGTGGAGATTAACAGACATTTGTCTTCTGAGCAGAAGTAAGGACAGACCAAGAATCCTCCAGCACAGGCCGCTGAGCACATTTTATATTAAATAAGAAAGAGGTATCTCTTTGAGTGTGAAAAGAAAAATCTGCAATGTTCATATCAAAGGTGAACTTCTGAACCTGAAGCGCTCATGGTAGGGATGTCTTGTTCACCCATTCCTCTCCAGGAATGTTTCCCATAAAGCTTTATGATGGAACACATAGTAAACAGAAACAATCTTCATCATTCACAATCATTTAATCATGCTCACAGCACGCACTTCATCCCAGCTGCGCTCTGGATTTTGAGTTTCTCTCCCTCCCATCCACTGGACAGATAAATTTAGGTAGGCTTTGATGTGTTTGGACTTTTGCTTCTAAAAGAGGGAAGGCTTTGTACCTGAAACACAGTAATTTCTGTCTCAGGAACAAAAATACCACATGTGTGGTCAGGCTATTGAGCCTTTTTCAAGAGAGAAAAAGTAGGATTCCACTTATAGGTTTTAGAGGGTTTATTATATGGATGAAAAAATGATGTAGCACAAGGTGAATTCACCAGGTGAGTTTCCTAACAGGTAGGTGGACTAACCTGAGTACAGAGCAAGTGGCTCACTGCACAACTGATTGTTTTCAGGACAGACAGCAAGAGTCTAGGCGAGACCGAAAGCTCATTTCAGCCATTCTTCTACTTGGAATAGTCTCTGATTCCAGTAGGATTTGGATCCCACAAGAGAACCCTTCTGCGGCTACAACCACACTTAAGGATCTCTGGAAACCTCTCCTGGGTATCCTTTGTGCTTCTGGAAACCCAGTGCCGTGGAGAGATATCCTGAAGTTTGGTTCTTTGATGGAGAGCACAGCAGTGGTTGGGGGAGGGCTGGCAGGACCCGAGGGTGGTGAAGCACAGTGGCTTCTCCGGCCTGGGGCACACAAGGGAGGGTTCGTGTGTCCCCTCTGTGTGTGCCTGCTGCTGTCTCCTGACACTGGACAGGGCATGGCCCTGGCCCAGGAGGCTGGGGCACATCTCTGGGACACCATGAGAAGCTTTAACCATGCTGCCTCAGGAGCCAGAGATGTTTTTCACAGAGCATCCTGCACCCACCTCTGGGACAGAAGGACACACGGTCCTCAAGAGGAGTGATTTATGCTCTGCACTTAAAGAGCTGTAGTAAAAACCTGGCTTTCTGCTAGGATGGCACCCACTTCTGAATTTATCCAAGAGCAGCATTGTTTCCATTACACAAACCTCTAGCTTTGGCATCAATTAACAAAGAACAGCTTCAGAATGAAAATTCCCTTCGTGTTGGAAATCGGCGTGTGCACGGTTATGCCTAGGAGCCAGCTTCCCCTTTCTCCAAATGTATTTTAATAAGTTGATCTTTCAAGCAACAGAGATCTAAATGGGTCAGTGTCTATTTATAAATCTGAGATCTGCCCTTCTGCCTCTTGTGTTAAATTTGTTTGTTCCAGGGTCACAGCTTTTTTTCTGAGTGCCCACAAATTAGCAGCTATTCCTTAATTCCACCATTTCCCCACTTCCTAAGGACTCAAGCTCTTGTTGCTTTTCTGTTTCATTAGTGGTTTTTTGTTTTGTTTTATTTGTTGCGGGTTTTTTTGATTTTTTTTTTTTTTTGAGCTACAATGCACCTGAATATCACAGTAGCATCTCTAAAAAAAAAAAAAAAAAAAAAAGGATAAGATTGTGTTACATACTTGGAAGAATAAGGTACTATGAATATTTTGATATTCTGTTGATTTCTGGATAGGGAAAAAAAAGAATTTAAAAGTATCCGCTTCAAAATTACTTTTTAAGCCATGAAGCATGCCTGGCAATCATTAAATATAGAATGAGAGAATTATTTAAGCCAGCAAGCTTGGCAAAACCTAGAAAACCTTCTTTCTGTTATCATTCTGCCTATATTTAGCATTACAGACCAGAACATTTTTTTAAAACACCTTATTTTTCTCCATATTTGGAAGTCTGTCCAATGTCTCCTCATGTCGGAGAAGAGCTATGAACTTTCCAGCATCCCTGTTTTGTACATCTGGTGGCACAACAACACTCAGGCAGTTTAGGCAGGGTAAAACCAGTATTCTGGAGAAGGATCAGGCCATCTGACCATACCCAAAGCAAAGAGGCAGCACCAGCAAAGCCAGGGGTTTCCAGGAGCTCTCAGGTTTACTCAGTTGCAGCATTTTGGGAGGGAAGTCTGGTTGTGTCTGTGAAAACACAATAAAGGACATGTTCACACCTGCTAGGTTCAGCAGAAAGGAGGGAAAAAAGAGAGTTTATTTACATTTGACATATTTTATAACATTCTCAACTCCCCAGGGGATTGGAGGACATGTCACTTCCTCCTCAACCCCACTGGAGAAAAAAGGTGCTCATCAAACTTTTATCACAAAAGGAATGAAAAACAGAATAGACGGTTAAATAAACATTGGCCATTATTTACATGAAAGTGTGTGAAAATTCTCTGACTCCAAGGTTACAACACAAGGCTTAGCAAAAAACGAGACAACACCTGGTCTTCCTGGAAAGTGCTGGCCCTGTACCACCAAGCCACTGCTCACAGCATCACAGCCCTTGGCTCCAATTCCATGTGAAGTTTTGTGGAAAAAACAACTATCCAAACAAAAAAGGGCTGCCCGGGTCACTCTCACTAGATAACATAAGCACAGGACTGCCCAGCTTCTCGTAAGGACACTAAAAAACCCCAGATAAATACTCAAAGTTATTACTGGGATTGAATTACTGGCACATTTAAGGGCATTCTTCCCTTTAAGACAGTTCAAGCAACACGCAAGTTCAAGGAAGGAGGTAATGAGATCAGGGAGTGATAATGCACATCAGATTAAGTGTGTGGTTAAGGGAAAATGCAGCAACCAAAAAGAAAATCAAACAGAATTCTGGGCTGCGTGACAAAGGCAACAGCTCCTATTCTTATATGTACACAAAGCTGCTTTTAGGATATTGTGTATGGCTTGAGGCCTGGATGATATGGAGAGAATGATCAGACACTTCTTTCTGTTAAACCTCAAGAATTAGTTCCCTGAAGGTCTTGAGAGGATTAGAAAAATAAGTCCAAGTGTTTGAAATTTAAGAAAGTTTGGTCAAATCTTACCTCTTTTGTTACTGTTCCTCTGTCCTTCCCTTGGGACTCTACAACATCTTGTGATAGGCATCTCTGATGTAGCAATCACAGAGATGACATGTTGTGAGAGAATTTAGGGTGTAGGGTTTCGATGTCCCCTATATTTCTACTCCCAAAGCCCTCAAAAATCAAAAGAGGCATTAACAACAAATAGCATTGAAATGTAGGCTGAGTTCAGCTTGGGAACTTCCACCACCATCTCTAAATTCAGCTGCTGTTATGCAGGCATGAAGTCTACCTCCAGTACAAATAAAAAGAAGTGAAAAGATTGAGAATTTTAGGTCTTAAAAACCTGGAATGTTTAATTCTTCGAGCAAGGAAAAGAAAGGAGAAGAAAGGGGTTGAGGGCTGTGATTTTGTGACAAAGGATGGCAAAGCAGGCCAAGCAAGAGCTGCCCATCCCCTCCCAGGTGTCACAGCTTGGTGTCCCTCCCACCCCTCCCTCTCAGAAAGCCATTTCCCAAGAGCCCCCACAGTGCCCATCATGTGGTAGGTCAAAAGAAAAAATATGGACAGTAATGGCCCATAAAGAGCACAGGGGCATGAAGCATCCCAACCACATCTGCCTCAAAATATTGCTGTGGCTCGACCGGATACTTGATTGCATCAAACTACTTCCAATTCAATATTTTGACTCAATGCATGTAGAGTTTTAGATGTGGGTCGGCTGGATTAGGAATTACACATTTTATAAAAGCTCCCCCACTGAAAACAAAAGACTAGCAATACCAAGAGTTTTCCCCCAGCTAAAACTATCAGTTTTGCAAAAGCTGAGTGTTGCCAGAAGGTTTTTTTGAGAGCTTGTCAGTCATAAAACGGAAAACAAAAGATCATACAACCATACCAACAAAGAGGCCCAAGATGCAATTATTAGGGCTGCTGACCTCTTCTTCACCCTTTGCCTGCATGAGGGGGAGATGAATGCCACTTACTGCACTAAAGGGAGAGGTCAGGCTGTACTTGGCCTGAGAATAGAGCAATCAGGACATCATCTGCATTGAAAGTTGGGAAAAGAAACCAAACCCAATAAAGCTGAAGTAACATGACAGCTTGAAAGTCATAATGAGACTGACAATGAGCAATCAAAGCAAAGCATCTGTTTTTTCCTCTGCTACAAGGCTCATTTCTGTCTTGCTGGCTATCCCAGGCCATCTTTCTTCCCAGCTCATTGCTTTGATTCCTTCTGCTGCTTTCCACTAATTTTTCCTGTGCAAAGCCCTATCAGCAAATTAGCAAAGGCTGTCTTAAATTGGGGCGAAATCCTAGATCTTACTCTTTGCACAAGCTGGCAGTAAGCTTGACTCTTCAACTTGTTTACCTGATTTGCAAGACTACACCACAAAAAAGGAAATGCAGAGTAAGACAGGAATATTATGTCAGTAGCTGTAGCTCTGATGCCTTTTTCCCAGCCACCTAGAAACAGAGACTAGACAGGAGTAAAGGGATAAAGGCAGGGATTTATTTGAAGGCCTTCAAGGCACACCCTGGGGAGCCAGAGGCTGCTTCCATCAAATGGACCCCAAGATGGACGAGGAGTCACGAGTTCTTGACACTGTTATAGGTTTGGTCCATTTGCATCTCAGCATAAATTCACCAATTAAAACTTCAGCTCTCTTCAATTTCTCCACCTCTCTCATGGTCCCAGTTTACACCTTTGGGCCTAGGACAGCCCGAGTGTCCTTGAACAGCTCAGAGAGGCTTTGTTGTGTCTGTCTGGCCTGAGAGAGCAGCTCACGAGCTACAAGAGACTTCAGAGTTACACACTGGGCAGCACAGGATTTGAAAAATATAGAAATCAAAACCTAAGGCATCAGCTCCTGAATCCACCGTTCCTCAGTAGTTTCTAGAATAAATATCCATCTGGTGTGACGTGTGTCCCCAGAGCCAAATCCTGAGAGGAGCTCCTGGCCTGGCAGTGAGCCTCCCGTGCTGTGCTTGCTTGTTGGAACTCTGATAGCTCAGCAGAGAATAGGAATCCACACGGAGAGAGCCCTGCTGACCTGGTCCCAGCTCCTCCTGCTCACAAACTGCTCTGGGGACGTTTTTAGGCTGACAGTGCCTGTATTTGTTTTCATTTGCCTGCCATAATCTCCACCCCAGCGGATAAGCTGCAGCACTAGGGACACTCAGACACAGATGTTTGAGTAGTTGAGGTTCCCTCCACTTTTCCTCTTCCTGCTCTCATCTCCCTCTTGTTTGCATTAATTTGGATAGAATTAAAGAGTTCACTCTGTTTAATCACTCGGAAGACCGGTGGCAGGTGAGTGCAGCTGTTATTTCAGAACATGACTATTCACTCCCACAATACAAATAAAGACAAAAAGATTAAAAATAATAAAACAAGCAAACAAACAAACAAGCAAACAAAACTCTTCACCCCCCAGTCACCCAGCATCACTCAAGGAATGGTCCCAAATACAAAATCCAGATAATACCCGGGGGGTATCTGCTGTCCAACTCCCCTCTGTGCTTCCAACAATCAGGCAAGAGGAAGCCAATGTGTCACCTAAGAGAATAGTTTCATAAATCTCTTCTACCTTCGTTTTTTGGTGATGGTGGTGATGACTTTGCTGAGGAGGGGGCAACAGTTCTGTTTATTTTATTTTTCACTGTTTATGGAGCTTTTTGCTCTTTTTACCTCTGTGATAAACAGACCTTTTGACTTCTGCAGCTATTTTGCAATAAATGAAATGCAAAATCTCTTTTGGCGTGCAGTCACTTTGGATTTTCCGATATCTATTAGCACTCCAGAATTTCTGAACAGTCTCACCTCAGTTAGTTTAGCGTATGCTAAGCAAAACTTTTCTGCATGGTGTTTTTTGCCTATCGTTTGTCATCTGCAAATAGAGTAAGAAAGAATCGACTTCCTAAAAACAGCAGTACTTTCTGTATAGGGACCAGTGCTGCTAAAAATACACTGCAATAAAGAAATGAAGTATAGTCTGATAATCTGAGTTGGGAATCTCTTCAATTCTAATGATGCCTTCACCAGCTCCTTTCTGAAGCCCTTGGTTATCTGAGAAACCCAGTGAAGGCCATGAGGCACCTCAACTGGATATGGAACTGGAACCTGCCTGTCCCCCAGCATGCTGTGTATTTGAACTGGTACTGCCCAGAGTGGGCTCAGGGAGAGGCCAACACAATCAGCTCCTGGGGAGAAGAACAATGGACATAATTCCCCCTTGTTTCAGCTACAAACACACTAAGCTGCATTGAGGAAGAGGTGCTCCCAGACTCCTGAGAAAGTGAAGTCACCACAGCAGCACCATGTCCTTCAGGAGTTCCCCCAAGGACACAGCACTCCTCAACTGCTCTGCAGAGAGCTAAATCTGCTTGTCACAGGCCAGAAGTTTGTCTCCATTCCCTATATACAAAGTAAGGACAATACTATTTATCCCATGGGGAAGTTCTGGGGGATTAGGTAATGTGTATACATGGCTTTTGAAATATAATCCACTCCAAGGTCAGCTCTGCGTTTGTCTTACAGAGCTGTTGGCATGTGTGCACACGTGCTTCACCCCAGAGGTGACCATCCCCTGCCAAGAGCCACGTGCGCACGTGCTGCACCCCAGAGGTGACCGTCCCCTGCCAAGAGCCACGTGCACACGTGCTTCACCCCAGAGGTGACCATCCCCTGCCAAGAGCCACGTGCACACGTGCTTCACCCCAGAGGTGACCATCCTCTGCCAAGAGCCATGTGCACACGTGCTTCACCCCAGAGGTGACCGTCCCCTGCCAAGAGCCACCCCGTTATCAGCTGATAATGGGAGGGGGAAGAGGCCAACAGATCAGCTACTCGGGTGTGATAACATGCATCTGATGCATTGCTGTGTCCCAAGCACTGGGATCCATCCCAGCCTATCAGAGCTCAGGGAACGGGTGAATCAGATCCATGCTGGAAATCAATGGTTGGTGCGGGCACCCTGATAAGGTGAGACGCACATCCTGGTGATCAGCTGGGCCGGCACTAAAGAACATTAGGAATTCACTTCTGCTGCTCTGATTGGTAATTAAGTGACTCGTCTACTGGCCGACAGTCCTGTGCGCTTCCCCAGGCAGTTGTTAGTTCTTCGAAAACCACTCCTGACAAAACGAGGTTTGCCCTTGGTACGCAGATAATGAGCCTCAGCCTGACAGGTGTGGCGCGACTGGAGCGCGGCTCCGCGCGGCTCTCCCGCTACAGCCACTCGTGGTAAACACACTCATTACAACCCGCCGCTCCCCGGAGGCAAAGCATGTTTGACATTATTAATTGGCTTTGCTGTATAAGGAGTCAAATAGATGAAAAGGTTTATCAAGCTGAAATAATTAATTTTGCCTGAATTCGCTGACAGTTCGGTTCTCCCGCGAAAAGACCATTTTAAGGGTTTGGTGTCTTTTTTTTTTTCTTTTTTTTTTCTTTTTTGAATTTTGAAGTTCAAAAGACATAATAGTGGTGAAAGTAGAGCTTTTTAGTAAATTATAATTAAAGGGAATTTAATTAATTTAGACCTGAGAAAAGGGTGTGTGCGGGGGGGAGCTCCTATCTTTGTCTATACAGAGGTGTAGATGGTAGAACATATCATGGCTTAATAATGCATTAATTTTAATCTAATCAAAATATAATAAAAGAGGTAATTATGTTTAAAAATTATCATGCTCCAATATTGGTATATTTAAACACTTAATACTTACACTGCTTCCAGTTAGTAAAAGTTGTAATTGTTGCGCTCAAATTTAGCTTATTTAATGATAGGGCTTATATTCATGAGGTTAATTGAATAAATCATTGTAATAACTCATGGTGAAACTGTGATTATCTATTGGGTTCTAATTTTTATTTCAAAAGGGGGAAAAAAAGGCCCTCAGAAATTATTTTTCTTGGTTTCTTTTCCCAAAAGGCAGCAGATATTCTTCTTAAAAAACTTGAATCTAGCATTTGATTTTAAAACCCCGAAATATATTTCTTGTATACTTTTAAAATTACACACTCTGCAGTTTATTTAGCCTTTTCAAAGCATGCCAAGGTCACTTAGCAAATGTTTTAAGCCTTCCCCACTAAACCATCCACATATTGTGTAATTATGTGTATCAGTCTGTTTACATGCCCTTCTGTACTAATGAAAAATTCTACCTCTTAAGTACAAAACCATAAGATTTGAAAGTTCAGAAAAGTGTCTGTAAATATAGAAATAAAAAAGAAATAGAGAACCTCAGAAGAGCAAGTGGGTCAGCAGCTCCTCTTGCACCGTTGCTTTTTAATACATCTCCTGATGCACTTATTGCGAGATTTTAAAAGGACATTTTCATATCCATCTTTTAAAAATCCTTTTGACCTTTTCTGACTAATATGTGTGCATACCACTGAGCAAAGCAATGTGAAAACTTCTCTAGTAAACCAGCTGGTTTTGCTGAAGTCTCAGTGGCCAGTGATCATCAGACCATTTCACTTCATATAGAGCGTGGACCATTCTAGAACAAAATGTTTCAAAACAGCAACAAGTGGGTTTTTCCACATTTAAAGCTGACCCCCTACTATCAAACACTCCAGAGTTTGTTCAAGAGTGTTATAATCCACCAACATTTATTTGTCCCAGTTAAACAGAGAACTATAGGAAGCCTTGATTACTCATCTACCAGAGCCTGAGGATCCTCAAGTAACACACAAGTGCCAACATGTCAATATTTTTGCTATCGGTCTAGAATATTTGTAAATTTTATAGCCTCTCACATCCATATAAATGTATTTGTAACAGACTGATGAGAGTATAGAAAAGCAGTATTACATCTGTAAAAGTGAAAGGAAACCCTCCAATCAGTTTTCATGGAGAAACTCCCCCTGGGGAGTGCAGCAGAGGGGCTCCTGGGGCTGCCTCGCAGACCTTGGTGTGCCCCACTCATCCTCGTGGACCCACAGGGGCCGTAGGAAACACAGGGAAAGAGGGGAAAGCAGAGGGATCTACTTTAAAAGCCACACTTAGAACAGGAAACCTAGAAGCCCTGCACAGTAGCAAATTGTAATATTTACCAACAACTTAGCATTTGGTTCCAGAAATGTCATCCTCCAAAAATGCAAACATCTGTGCGTTCACTGAGGAATAGTCAGCAAATGCATCAAAGGGATAAGAAAATAAGACCCTTCGTTAACAGCATCACTTTCTCCCTTTGCCACGTTTAATGATACTTACCATATTTTATACTTGCATGTACTATATTAAACTTACTAATTGGCTACATAATAAAGCTCAAAGGACATTATGTTTAAGTAACTGGAGAACTGAGAATCAGGAGAGAGGAGCAGAAAAGATGGGTATGAGCTGATCTCTGCTTATTGACCAAGATTCTGAAGATTTTAGTTGGCATTTTCCGTAAGTAGCTTTAATTCTTGTGTCTTGCAAAAATGAATTCATATGCTAATTCTGAAAGTAATTTATTTGGGATTTGTAACGACTTATCTCACACTAATAAATCCTGTCTTAAAAAATCTGGCAAAAAACCCCCACACAACTAAAGTAAAGACTCCAAAGCCACAAAACATATTGTTCTGCTGGCAGATTTAATAGTTCTACATCTTATAATTCTGGTTTTCAACAATTTTGTTTGATAAAATTCTCCCACCTAGAAGGATTCTGTGTCAATGTGGTCAGCAGAAGAATATCCTGGGGGAAAGCACATCTGTCCAGCACCTCCCTTTCATTCATTAACCCACCAGGGGCTAACACTAATTAGATCAGGCTGCTCATTTTAAGCTGATAATTGATTTAAATAGGTTGCTCATTTAAAATAGAATAAAAACCTGCTAAACATTTGGTGCTTGGGTTTTTTTCATCTGCAACTTTCAATTGCTTGTGCAATGTAGCATAAAATGTAGAGGTCTCCCTTTGCTAAAAAGGCCATAAAATTAATTACAATGAGTATGAATTGTGTAGGGTGAGGGGGTGGAGGAAAATGAGTGCTGGAGTTAACTGGTGATGACTAACCAAGAATCACAAGCAATAGAGGTTGTTTCTTTTCAGCAGAATTTTCGAGTTGGATAGCTGAACCACTCAGTTTTACAGACTTATTTCAGAAGAGAAGAAAAAGTTTAGCACACTCAGAGATTCATCTCACGTCTTCTAAACTGCCATTTCTGGGTGCACAAACATTATCACATAGTGCTAATGGTTTCTATTGTCTCAATTAATTAATTTCTTAAATTAATTAATATCTCAGCCCCTGTCCAAGCATGTAAATATCTTCATTTTATTGTTAGGACAGAATCAATCCTCAGCCAACGTAAAAATATTCACTCGGTGAAGTTGTCCATCAAAAAACTTTAGTTACATGTGTCCATAATTTACAACTCATTTCTTGCAAATCTAAATAAATCATGACCTTTTCAGCCAGCTACAACTCTGTTTGTTTGTACAAGGCTCAGACTTCAGCCCAGGATAATACCCAGAATTTGCTGTTTATTTACCTGCCTACGAGTCTGTATCTGCAAGCTGGCGCGCACACACGCACACGACAAAACAAGTAACAGCAGGTACAACTCGGCTGAAACAGGAACTCCTGACAAAGCTGCAGGATTACCAGAGGACAGAAATAAAAGTGACTGCGAGGTGCAGATTGTCAGCGCTGCTCTTTTATTTTTAAGCCCGCTTGCTAAAGCCAGCTCTCTGCCACTCCATCTGCTGCTGTGGCCTCGCGTCGTGCCCTGTTTGGGGAAATCACCTCCACACCGCTGGCTGCACATTTTACCCCTTACAAATCACGTTCTTGCTCCCGTTTCCAACAAATTCAGCCAGAGAGCCAGGCTCTGCGGTTCGGTGGGGTTCAGGGGCTCTCTGCCTTGAAAAGCTATTCAAGAGCACTCACTAGTGGCTGCGGATGAAAACAGCCTTAGCAGGGCATCACCCAGCCCGCTGCCTTCGTGCCTCTTTAAATCCCAGCGAAGGCAGCAAGAAGACAATAAATACCCTTTCCATAATTCTCCATTCAGGCACCAGATTGTTTTGTCAGTTAATGGTAAACATTATATACCAGCAAGCAGTTTTTCAAGGCAACCAGTTGTGAAATATATCGAAAACAGTACCAGTTGCTCAGTCACTATCAAGGAATATTGAAGATAATTCGATTGCTTGCATTTTACATGAATGCTTGAATTTCTCTGTTCAGTTCATGTTAACAAAGCAGGCTTTTTTAAAAAGAAAGAAGCGATTTATTCCCCTTGTGTTTCAATTTGTCACTGAGCACATGCTTCTTGTGTTCTCCCGTTAGGTGCACTAATATCTGAGCGTGCAGCACGAGAAAATGCATGTGAGCAATCAGTTTAATTGACAGCCAGCTGTAACAGGAGCACACAAATGGGATGAACTTAATGGCCATGCCATGGCAGAGCGGGTTTGGCTACACTGAAACGCTGGTGGCAGAAGGACTCTGAAGGCAGACAAGCAGGGTAACCAGGTAAAACTGCAGTGACCAGAGTGGGTGATTTGACAGAGTTTTGCCACCACACCTCTCTAAACGGCAGTACCCTGTGCTGGTCACCTGTGGATGTGGCTGAGGACTGGCATCCTGGAGCACAGGGGTTGTGACAGCCACCAGGAGCTGGGCGAGTGGCACAGGGGTAATGCTGCCTGGCCAAGGGCCTCGGGCTCCTCTCTGAACCACAGAGCTGTGGAGGAACAGATTGCCAGCTAATATGGAAAGCTGCCTGCTTCCTAGATTAACGATGAGGTAATTTAGAATTTACATATGTGTGGAGAGGAACTGCTTTGATCCCAAGGTAGTGTATCTGTGATACAATAACGCGGGCGATAGAGAAAAGGTGAAGCTAGGAGGCCAGATAAGAGGGAAGCAAAGTGTCTCTGGTGCCAGCACCAAGGAGAGACCTAACAAAGCACCAGGCCCAGCTCGGCGCTGAGGAGCAGCATGGCTGGAACAAAAGAGATGTGGCTGAGCTGGGAAAAAGCGAGTGTGCAGCGAGGAGCATTGCAAAGGTCAGTGGAGCGGTTTGCACAGCTGTGCTTCCACGTGGGCTCCTCTCGCCCCAAGTCCTGGCCCCTGACATTTCAGTAGCTGAAAACCAGGCTCTGCTGCTGCCTTTTCACTGGCCTCAACACCACTGGGCACTGAGAGCTTTTAGCTGGGGGAGGCTAAACGCACTCGACTCCCCTTAGCCCCGTGTTTGAGAAGCTTTGATGTGTTTGCTCCCATCGCAGCCAGCTGGATGTGGCTGCTCAGGTCTGAGCCCTGGAGAGGCAAAGGGATTTGCCTGTGTTCGCATGGGCAGTTGGCAGCAGAGCAGGGAATTGCTGCTAACCCCAGGCAAATGGTCTGAGCAGCGCAGTGTCCTCCCCAGTTAGAGGATTGGGGCTGGAAACAGAGCAAGCAGGCTCACATTCATCCACTAAACCCTCAGTGAGAGGCAAGAGGTGATGGCAGAGGACTGACCAGCTGCACAGTGAAAATACAGCATTATTCCTGAATCCCAGCATACAAAAAATAGACACAATTTTAGTGCTGGCTGTACTGGGGGAAAGAAGCTTGAAACACCAAAATCCCTCTTACATTCAGATTAAGATTTGTATCTATCCCATTTGGAGTAGCAAAGATAATTACACTACAGAAATAGAGTAAAAAAACCCCAAGTTTTTGTGCACCACGTATGACCTAAGCAGAAAGATAAGTGGGAATACCTTGAATTCTAAGACATCCGTTCTTCCCCATTCAGAAAATCCTGGCATGCTGAACTTGCCAGCAGTAAGTGTCTTCTGCCACTACATGTCCAGAGATGCATGTATTGGTGAGGGCTGGTATATTTACACTAATGAAAAGAAAAGGTAGCATCAAACTGAGTGCCAGAACAGCCAGTCATCCAATCTGTATCTCACATCCTATTATTTCATGCTTTCCCTTTTTTTTTAAGATGCTTACCCTCTTTTTGCTGTCTGCGTTTTTCATTTGGTACCTGTATTTTTTTTTGAATACTTTTCCTTAATATATCTTTTAATTTTGCTGCAATTTCTCTCCTCTCTCGACACAACCCTTAATTTTGAGATGCAATTTCTTACAGCTTTCAATTCTTCCTGAAAACAATTCTCTGTTCAACTTCTGTTTCCATCTCCCCTGACCATTTTTCTTAGTCTTATTTCTATCTATTTTTGTTGTTATTCAAAGTATAACATTACTAGTAACAACAACACTAATAATAAATTTCTTAGGTCCTTCAATTTCTGCTGCTAACTAGAACTGTTGTTATGTCCTTTTGCCATTTCCTGAAGACCATTTTTAAACAAAACTCCACTTGTCCTCAGTAGGGTTGGACTTTCCTTCCTTGTTTTCCTTCTACAGGAGAGAAGGGGACACTCTGGATGGGGAGCTGATAAATCTTTCTGTGTTTCCATGGAGGAACAATCCCGATTTGTGGGAAACTAAATCAGTTAGAAAATCCCGAGTATCATCTCAAGTTTAGGATATCCATTAATAGTCCTAGAAAAACACTTCTGCCTGGATCATGGCTGTGGTTACTGAGGTTCAGTAAAGAATACCAGAGATGGGGTTTATCACCAAATCCTCAAAGTAACTTCAGGCACAGATTTGGAAGAAGGTTGCCTGACTTGGAAGCAGTAATCTCCCTTGCACAAAAGTCTGGTGTCTTCTTGAGAGGAGGTAAGAAGATGAGTGTTAGGTAGAATTTTACTGACACTGCAGTCTGGATAGACATCAAGGACTGAGGATTTTTAAGTGTTTCTCAGTCACAGTTTCTAGACTCAAGAGCACTTAAAGTGTGCATCTAAAAGATTTCTGCTTTCTATTTCCTCTTCGAAAAGGAAGGGATTATGAGAAGTTCAACTTTCTGATTGCTTGTTTGTTTTTTACTTTTCATCCTGGGGGATTTAAATTACCTGTATTCCGGGGGCCTGCTCAGCAGGAACACACAACAGGAGCAGCGTGCCTGCAAGCAGATTGTGCAAATGTTTCTTTTGTGGTGTGTTTTCTTTTGTATCGCTGTAGTCAGCGACTGCTCTGGATCCCATCCTAGGACACAAGCCAAGAATGAGAAATAAGGCTGCGAGCGAGACAACAATTCACAACCGCAGCATTGTTTGCCTTGGAATACTCACCGGGGTGAAACCTACAACAGGAATACAAGAGGCTTTAAGTAGCAGATGCTGATTTTAATCTTCCTGGTAGTTGGGGAGTCCACCTCGCCCAGCAGCACGCAGCCCCTGGAGCCAGGAGGGACCTGGCAGAGGGATTTCTTCCTGGCTGTGTCAGCGAGGAAATGACAGCAGGAGCAGGAGTTGTGAAGGTGATCAGCAGAGTAAGTAGGAAGCATATGAATATAGGCTTTGTTAGAGAAAAGGACTGGGCTATCAGCAGAAGTAAGCAGCAGCAGATGAAGATGAATGGTCAAAATGGGGAAAATATACCTGTGTTTAGTCTCGAGGAGTTTCTGGCCAGAAACACAACAGCCTTTGAACATACAGGTCGCATGAGAAAGTAAAGATAAAACTGGTTTGCTACAATATGGAAACAGAAAAAACGCGGGTAAAGGAAAACAGACACTGGGGGTTTAATTCTGCTTAAAGAGGGAGAAAAACATTAAAAACTGCTGCAAAATTCCAGCATCAAAGTAGATAAGAGAGCAACAGATAGTAACCATACCCCTTCTATGAAGTAGTATAACAGTCTTAGAAACATGTAGCCTAGATTTTAGAGGTAATTACTGTAATACAAAGCAAACGCTTAAAGAACACTCCTCTCTAATTTTCTGATAATTGTAAAGTCTTACAATGTGGCTTTAAAAATATTTAGGAGACATTGTAGTATAAATAATGAATTTGGGAATATACCACAAATTACTTTACAGGATAATATAAACTCTCTAATTTCCAGAGCTATTGGTTGAGCTGTTCAGAAAATGTTGTCAAAAAATAAATTTTGGTGAAAAAGAAAACCTCTCTCCAAACAGTTTGCAATTTCCTAATTCAGCCCACACTCCCAGTTCCTGCCCGTCTTTGAGAATGCTCTGGGCAGGATCCAAAGCCTGTGAAAGCAATGGACAGGATCCCACTGGCATTCAGCAGGTGGGACATGAATGCCAAGCCAGTGTCGGGATGCCTCTTGAAAGCCATATCTCTCACTGCAGATCCCAAACATTACATCTAGGCCTGAAATAATCCTCTGTAAAGCAAGCTACAAAGGCTTTGGGTGTTTTATGTTCACACTTGCTAGTGAAAATGAAATGGCAAAGAGTAAATTTGTAAGGATGGCAGTTACAAAATGAAAATAGCCCAGGCATATTCATTGGAAAAGTTATGTATTAGACTTTCCAAGAAGGGAATGCAAATTTTCTAATTCAGGAAGGCCCAGAGCTATCAGCTCAAGCAGTGTCTGTACCCTGGCCCTGCATCAAGTGCAGTTTTACTATAGGAGAGTGTTGTCCTGCTTTTGCTAAGCCTTCTGTGTATAATATGGAGTCAGAATTCTTTTCTCACACAGTTTCATGTAAATAATGGCCAATGTTTATTTAACCGTCTTTTCTAGTTTTCATTCCTTTTGTGATAAGAGAAAGTTTGATGAGCATCCTTTTTCTCCAGTGGGATTGAGGAGGAAGTGACATGTCCTCCAATCCCTTGTGGAGAAGCCTATATGTTGCCCTGGTTTTTGCTAAAGCCTTCTGTTTTAACCTTGGAGTCAGAATTCTTTCTCACACAGTTTCATGTAAATAATAGCCAATGTTTACTTCACGGTATTTTCTGGTTTTCATTCCTTTTGTGATAAGAGAACTTTGATGAGCATCTTTTTTCTCCAGTGGGATTGAGAAGGAAGTGCCATGTCCTCCAATCCCTTGTGGAGTTGAGAATTCCATAAGAGGTGACATATGTAAATAAAGTTGTTCTTTTCCCTCCTTTCTGCTAAACCTAGCAGGTGTGAGAGCCTCTTTATTGTGTTTTCCCAGACACACCTATGAAGTATCAGAAATGTAAGTAAAGTCTCCCTTTTCCCTCTTTCTTCTGACCCTAGCAGGTGTGAGAGTTTCCTTTATTGTGTCCTTACCAGCACAGGCTCTCTCCCGTTTCCCCCCTGAAACTGGGCATAAAGCAAAGCTGGAAGAGCAAAGGGCAAGTCCTGGAGGAAAATGTTACAAATGCAAGCTTATTGTCACCACCCACCAGAGCTAGAAGGGAAAGGTGCAAGTGTCTCCTCACCTGGGTTTTTTTGTTGTTGTTGTGAGTGAATCAGCTTAAAAACCTAACTGGCAGAATGAGATTTCCCTCCATCAATCACAGTGAACATGTTCTCCTATTTCATTCATAGTTCCAGGAAATAATAATAATTTTAGTAGGAAAGTTAATCTGTCAGGATTATGGTATTCAAAATGAGCTGCAAAGAGAAGGAGAGAACCATAAATGATAAATACATGTAAACTAATTGCTGGTTTTATTTTATCAAGGCACAAAAATATAAAATACTCAGCTCCAGGGATTCTAAGTGGATTGAACAATATTTTTTTTAAAGAAATCTTTCATTTGTTTTATTCCAGGATAATGATTAAGTACCCCCAGGACAGTCTTGAAAGGAGATAATGAACCTCAAAAGCTGATTTCCTCTTTCTGGCAATGTATTCTCACTGTAAAAGTGCTTGGATTAAATAACTACACTGACTGGCTGTCAGTGCTGTGAGGCAACTTTACAAAACCTTCAAACCATCTTAGTTACTCTGCTTATCCACAGCCATCTTTCAGTATTCAAAACTGTCAGGTATCTTTTCTTCTCATGTGAAAACACAATTTCTTCTTCAAACTTCAGGTGCAACCCGGAGAGCAACCAGTCCAGGCGGTGAGCAGCTGAGGAATCCTGAGGTTTGTCCCCCTGAAAGCCTTGGCAGCCCCTTGTGCCTTCCAGCACCCTCTGTGGGGATGATAAGGGGCATCCAGACCATCACAAAAATATCAGTGATCTGGCCCCTTCTGCTGCAGGGTGAAAGCACATCTCAGTGTTCATGGCAGACTGTAAGCAAGCTGAAGAGTAATTTTTTTTTCTTTCAATTTGAGGTGTATAATGGAGTTAGGGGCTCAGAGCTTTCAGAGTATGAATGGGAGGGAGTCTCCCAGGGAACTCAGGGATCTTAGGAAATCACCCGAAGAGACATGCAGAAGAATTTTTACATTGTTAAAAATAGCCCCACAGAAAGTAGGATTATAAGAAAGAAGGACAGAAATAGGCTCAGAGGGACTGAATCCTGCTCCTGGTAGGGCACTACCAAGAAAATAATTAAACTCAGGTGTTACGTAGGTGTCTAAATAAAAACAAAAAAGACAAATAAGGAGACTCAAAAGCCAAAGGCTTATTGTAAGGCCTGGAACCTAAAATTTACACACAGCAGTATGAAACCCAATCTTACAAGTCCATTTGACTTATCAAATTTTTTCTTAAAACTTCTTTGTGCATGCAGCACACAGATGACCACGACTGGCTGGTGTCTCTACACCTGTTAACATTTCTGCACAATGAAGGGAACAAAAATGCCCAGCCAAAGGGAGGAGGCAATATGAGCAAGTGGATTAAACAAAGAGCTGGTGATAGATGTGGGTTTGCACATGTCTCTGCCTTGCTGAATGACACAAAACCAAAATCATGCTGCTTTAGATCCCCAGCTAAGCTGGGTAGTGAGCCTTGAGGCCTTCAGACAGGAATTTCAGACCTGCTGTGAAACCAGACACTGCTACAGCTACTGCAAAGCAGGAGCTCCAGCACTGACCTTCAGCAGAGAGCTCTGTGCAATAACTGCACAGATCCTGCAGTGTCCCCTTCACCCCAGCCTGAGGATGGTGTATTTCCCAAACTTTGAATCCCAAAGAGGCCCACCTGGCAGCAGGATGAGCCAAAACTGACAAATATCATCCCAGTCTCCTGTAAGGAGAGAGGTGAAAAGGGTAAACTGGGATGGCTGCAAACCTTTGGGTGCCTCCAGTAGAGCAGTTACAGAGCTGTGTTTCACACTGCCCCAGGAAAACCATGGAGTCTGCCAATTCTCCTGGCAGTCCCATCAAAAAGACAAGGAAAATGTTGGGGAATACACCCAGTTGTGTGTTTGCAATCTTCCCAAAGAGAAAACACACCACTGATCTGGCCCAGGGACTTCTAACACCTTGGTTAGAAATACCAGGTCCTACACAGTCACTGTTGCTGCTCGTGGAATCCTCACAGATATCTGTGTCCCTCCAACAGTTTCACTTCAGTGTGGAAGTCTGAGAAAATTCTCCATGGTGGCCAGCTCAAAACAGAAAAGCAAAGCTGTTCCCCAAGGTTTGGGTGTGTTTGTGCCTCTATAAAAATAGAACTGTCAATGAGATTGCCGAAAAAATGGGGATCAAAATACTTTGCTGCTTTTGCAAGCATCAACAGCCATTCATTGTATAATGAAATTCAAAACCTAACTATGGTTACTGAATATATAGTACAAAAATATTATCTGTTTATATATCCATGGCCCTACAAATACCCTTTTGCTAGTATGCCTCAGTTGCATTGAATGTGTTGATGTTTATAGCTTACTTTTAAAATCACCTTCAGGAGAGAGAAGACATACAAGTACCTAAAGAAATGTTGATTTATGAACCATACTGGTCTTTATTCTTCTTGTAAACCTGGGTGGAAAATTGATCAGTTATAAGCCTGCTATAGATCTCACAGGTTTGCAAGATATATTATTGTATTTCAAGATTATCTGATATTGCAAAAGATTTTTTTTTCCCTTTCTTTTTTTCTTTACCATGTTCATACATTTTCCTGTCTCAATTTTTTTTCTACTCTTGTTAGAGTTAGGGAAGCTATCACAAAATAAAAATAAAAATAAAGAAGAAGAAATCATCCTAGAAAAATTAGCTTTGGGCCACCCCAGGTTTTTCCAATCCATCAAAATGTGGGTTTTATTTCATACCCTACTGAGGTGGAATTCACAGAATGTTTCTTGAATTACCATGAGACAATCTTATAAGACAATTGCTGTCTTTTTTCCCCCCTTTTGCTTCACTCTGCTTTTGACAGCTGTTGGCATTTTTTATATAACCAGTGGACCCAGCATTAATTTTCAGCAGGCTACAGATTAGTTAAACTTTAAAGTAATGTGTATAGAATAGGACTACCCAAATGTAGGATATTCATATTGTAGAAAACAAAAATATTTCAAAATATTTTTAAATTAAATTTTGGGCGGAAAGATGAAATATGACAATTATATCAAAATGTTCTAAAAATAATGTTTTTTCAATGTTAGAATAATAAGAAAACACAGAATGTCTATGAGAACAAAAATATCAGTTAAAAGGAATAACAGTTTTGATAGTTCAAATTCTAACTGTTCCTCCAGCTCTTTTTGTTTGGGGTAAATTCAGGGAGAAAAGGAGCTCCTTGTAGTATTCCCCAAATGTCACCTGCCTTGAGAGTCTCCCAAATAATGAAATTTGTCAGTAAGACACTACCATTAAACAGTACTACATATTTCAAGATAAATTATAGTCTGAGTCACTTATATTTTTATTATTTACTCTAAAAACCTGCGCAGATCCTGATCATGTGAAAAATTATTTTGCAGATGTTGAATTCTGGTTTATTTCAATTGGAATCTCCATTGAGTGATACCAACAAGATTTCTGGAAAAGGAAGACTTTCAGTGTTATTGACACAGATGTTACAGTGTGGACTGGAAAGTGGAGTGTGGACTGAGACAGAAGGTTAGGACAAAATCTTCAATTAATCCTCACATTAATCAAATATAGAGATCAGTGATTCTGATCCGTCACTGACTCTGATATGCAACTGAACCAGCTTTCCATGGAAATACATGGATAGGCTGTTCCATCAGTCATAACAGTCTTATGGGCTTTTTCTTGCACAGACAGTGATTTTCTTCTCAAATTCACACCTCTCCTGAAGAAGTTACTGAACATGTACAGTTGGAAGAAGATATATGGGAAGAAATCTCCCATGCTGAGGTTTTATGTTCCCAGTTGTTTACTGCACGAGATAAGAAGGGCCAGATGGGCCACAGATCCAACCCAGCTGGTTCTAACCTCCTTGTTGCCACCCTTCTATCAACAGCGTGATAATTATGCACTCTAAATAAAAAATATCTTTGAAGAATTCCTTAATCAAGAACTTTACTGTTGCAGCCTCCTGCTGGAAACATTCTTCTCCTTGACATGAGCAAGTTTAAGTGTACAACAGCGTGATTTGTTAGGTGGGAGAAGCTGTGTGACAAAACACTTCAGAGATGCAATGCTTTTTGCCAAGCAGCTGAAACTGTTTTGTTGATAAATGTTCATGTCTCATACTATTAACACTGTCACACAGGTAAAGTTTGATCTCCTGACAAAACCTCTTGTAGCTGTCTCTTAATCTATTTAGTAATCAATATTAACACTCTCAAATGTCTCAAAAACATTCCTTTGAGCTTGCTTGTTTCAGTGTGTGCTATGTACACACACACACATATTTCACTCCATACATTCATCCTGTATGTGAACGTATATTTCATTCCAAGTGATAATATACATTTTCTTTAGTAACTGCAACAACCTAGGATGCAACAGAAAGATAAACACCCAGACAACCTGGCAAAGAGCACAATATTAAAGATTTGGAAAACAGGAGAGGTGGCTGCTTACAGAACCCTGCAGTTCATGCAGGCTTTTGGGCTCCATCAGGCCCTCAGGATAGTCTGGCACTTTTGTTTGCTGTCTTAGGACCCTGCTTGGCTTTGTAACCTCAACTCTGCCTGACCCCAGCAGGGATGGAGAGCACTCAGCTGGCGATGGAGGAGAACCCACCCCTCTCGTGAGCAAGCCCATCACACCTCAGTCAAATAGGCAACAAAATAGTAAAAGATGCAATTTTCTGGTAAATCATAGATGGTTTGCCTATTCCAGCTGTCTCGTAATATTTAAAATAAGCTATGATGATGCATAAACCCAAATACTAGATGGGCTCTCACACCTAATCACTCCACTCTGAATGCTAGTGAAGAAGTGTTTTCCTGATTAACCACACCAGAGATGTTGACTCCTTCACAGTGAAGCAGATCTCATTTTCCTTTTAAACACAGATTCCTTAGACCATCAGAACTTCAAAGTTAAAAGAAAATTAGCACATGTCTTGGCTTAACCGAGACCTGGAAGGATAGAATGGTTATTTCTTGGAGTCCAAATGAGCATAACTGCAAAGCTGGAATTTTCACCAGCAGACACTGCGTTTTAATAATTTATCTTCTCAGAGGAGAGTATTGTACCTTGAAATAAAGCCTGAAAGGTTTTTTGCCCTGTAGGGAATGCAGCTACAACAAAAGAAAACTGAAAGCCATTTGGCTGCTTGTGACCAACTCAGAATTCGAATTGGCCAAATTCCACACACGAGCAGGGACACAAACACACAGCGGCTGCAACCAGCTCCAGTGCCAAATTGCAACCATATTTATAATCCTTTCAAAACACTTGGGTCCATTTTTGTGGCAACAGCAAGCATATAAATAATGAAAACCTAGTATTTCCTTTCGGAAGTGAAGCATCCTCTCCCCCATGCCCCCAGTAAAGGCAGTCATGTTGCATTTCCTGCTTCTGAGAGTCAGAATACCAGCTGTTAGCAGTCGTAGTTCCTTGTGAAGGTTTTTTTAGAATAAACGTGATTTTAAAAAAAAGAACATTAAAACTTTTGATATATTTGTATCTTTTGACTAAATCCAAGAAAAAGACACGGGTAAATGCTCTTCATAACTTAAATTATACCTGTTCTTGTGAAGCTGTTGTTTCAACATCAGAAAACTGGTTTACTCTTTAACATGCATTCAAATTACAATTAGTGGTGGCACAGAGTGAGATTTTGTACCTATGCTCTGTGGCTATTAAACTTGTAATGACAACAAGGAATTTCTCTTGACACTCAGACACTACTGTAAAGGACAAATTAATTTCTGTTGATACAAATCTCTCAAATACCAACACCATATTCATCTATGTTCACGCAAATATTCAATGTATAAAGATATTTCACATTTATACATAACCAGGTTTGAGGGCGGACCATTAGCGACGTCAGTCAAAAACCTTTAAAATTTATACCCCATTACACTCTAAGCTGGACTATTGTGCAGTGCTGAAATTTAAAATTTTCTGTTTGAAACTGCTTGAAGAGACTTCCATCATTCTAAAGTTCCAAGAGGCCAGCTCCCTCCACTCTCTGCAACAACCAATTCATCCTCAGAGGATAAGTCCCACACCATCCAATAATATTTCTAACAGCACCAGAATCCCATATTAAAAGTTGCTTTCATATCTGAAGTAGCAATCACTGATTGAAGACACTGATGTGGCAAATAAAAGGAAGGAGACAACATTTTGCACTAAAATAGGAGGCAGAAGGAAGGAAGGGAGAAGGGTTATTCCCTGCAGCTGGACAAATGTGGGCTGCACGATGCCACTTTCAATTCTGAAACATGAAGCAGAGCTGCAGTAAAGCGACATTAGCAGCTTTCATATGATAATTGGTATAGAAGAGGAGGTGGTTTCTGGGTGGAGCAGCAGCCAAGACCAAGTTCACTGAACCTAGCACACCATTCAATCAACCATGGAAAAAACAATGGGAGATAGAGATGGGGAGACTTTTATTTTGACTGGGTAGCAGACACGGAGGCAGGGGGTGAGTACAGGGAGGGGAAAGTGTGCAAAAGTGAGAATTCAAGAAAGCTAAATATTTGAAATGTCTCCGAATGCACATATATTATTTATAACTATAAAAGAACAATCATTCCTGCATCAACATAGAGGGTGGCGAACCAAGCAAATGCAGATTTAGATGGGACGTGTAACATATGAAATAATGAAAGACGAGGGTGGCAGTCTGCCAAGTCTCCCCCTCCCCACTGCTCCTCTCCCCAGTCATTGACTTTCAAAGAGGAAAAGATTTCATACAACAAAATCTACCCTGACTTTCAGGAGATCAGTGAGAACGGATTTACACTTAGTAGTATATTCTAAATAGTCCCAAATAAATTTCAATAATAAATTTCAAGTTTCCAAGAGTTCCTTCCAAGAAATGTCTTTTAACTTGCTGGGGCAGACACACAAGTTGGGATTTTCTTGCCTATACCTTTTAGTTAGGATTTTCCACCTCCTTTATTTGCTGTCTTTTGGCATAATTTTATTCTTATTTTAAAATAAAAGCAACAAAAGACAATTCTATTTTCATGGAAATTGCCAGCAGTATGAATTTCAGCTCACTTCCAGAAGAATAATCTTTGTGCTGGTCAATTCAGCCAAGAAGGTTTGCTGGCTTTCACACAGCAACTTACTAATTAATGACAAATTAAATATTGTTCTATATGAAGATGACTTCAGAGGTGGTGCATAAAGCTTGGGATTCCTGGAATATCTTCAGACTGGCTACAGTCCATTCGCATGAAAATATGGCTGTTAAAATCGTGTTGATTTTTTGTGCTACCCAGCACAAAATAAACCCTCCTGATGCTTAAGCATGTTCCCTTTACTCATACAGACATTTGCATTTGATTCAGTACTCTTGGTGTGGCTGCAGACATGTTTGTAATGCAAACCCACAGAGATATCATATTAACACTTTGCTGCACGCCTTGGAAAAAATCATTTAGGTTGCTCTGAGAAATGCAAGCCACGCTATCAAAATGCAGGGCTTTACAGCATGGCTTGGTTTGGAAGGAGTGTGGGCAGGGTTCAGAGTCTTGGCCCCCTCAGGGTTTCTCACCAGAGGTGTCATTTCATAGTTGGGCATCTCCAAGCACTCAGGAGGGGTTTCATTTCCATCTCACTGAATCCATGAGGTAGAATTTGCTTGACTTTATCCTTGCTGTGATACTGGGCTTGTGAAAGGCTCCTGGAATTCCCATTGTGAGCTGCCCCACAGACCCATAAGGTCATTGCAGGATGCCCTGGCCTCTTCTCCAGCAGCACCAACCTCCCCTGAGCCCGGCCACACCAGCAGAGTTCCAGCATTTCTGGTGGGGTGGGGACACAGAGCACCTCAAGAAGCTGCAAACCTCCTGCACAGTGTGCTGTGCCAAGAATTCAGGCATCACCTGGCACATATCAGAGGCATGCCTGATGCACGGGTAGCAGCTTTTGCTTTCGTGACCTGGTGCACACTGCACTCCCACCCTGGATTTACTGGAATATCCAACAGAAGTTTTGGAATTGCTGTCCTTTGACATCTAATACCAGAAGGGACTGTGAGACCGTAGGGTGGCAGGAAGGACACTGAGTTGAGCATTGTTTAGGGGAAAGAGGCATAGCTGAAGTCCTTGTACATGAACCAAAGGCTGGCTACTTGGTTTAAAGCAATTTTGGTTCCATCTCAGCTGCTTTGTAAAACTACAGATTTCCTTCCTAGCATCCATTAGGTGTTAAACAACCGACCCCAAGAGCCTCTTTTCTCTAGTGGTAGATGGTGAGGCGTGCTGGGCTAAGTTCCCATGGCTTGAGGAAATGTGCAATAAGGCAGGAAAGATTTAGTTTTCAAAAGAAATTGAATGTTTGATCACAAGTTAGCATTCTGCAAAGCTGCGTGCTGTTACTATGACAAGTTCTTAAAACTAGAGGTAGCTAATAAAAGAATTTTATTGATTGTCATGCCACATCAGGTCAGAAATTCATTTAGTGTTTTATTGCCTTCTAGCACCAGATGTTTCAGAGGAAGGTGTGAAACTCCCATAACAGAGAATTATGCAATAACTGAATTATGAGAGAATCTTCTCCAAAGCCCAATGCTTAATGGTGATCATTACTGTTCTTTTTCCTAGGTGCTGTCTTCCTGTTTTAAGTGGCTGCAGCTTTTCTTTCCACATACAACCACTGACTCCTGCATTCATTGTTATGTTATTCTCAGGTTGCCCGGATGCAGTGAGTTCCACAAGTTAACATATGTACAAGTTATGTTTCAATCATTTTCTGCTCTTAAAAAAAAAAAAAAAAAAGACATTTCTTTCTATTATTCATGACCAAAAAACCTATCTATCCTACACTAATCCTTATTAGGGATTTTTTTCTTATGCTTCCCCTCACTGTTTCCTTCTCTAAATGCAAAATTCAGTAGTAATAAAGATAATAAATAAAAAATGAGCCATATGCATACAGCCTTTGGCCTCTCTTTACTTTTTTGTGCTAGGTAAGAAAAGATCACGATGTATTTGAATTTATTTCTGTGAAAAATTTCAGTAACCAATATATGCTTAGAGTTTTGTTTAGAAGCTTTGAATCTGGTTAAGCAACCAGAGATATTTGCATATGTAAATATGTGTGTTTATATCTAAAGACAAAAGTTCATAAAAAGGAAGCCAGATTACAAAATCAAAATAAAATTTCTGCAACTATTCTGAATGTCTGCTAAAACAGTGTTTTCATAAACTTTCCTGACAGAAGCTTTCTTCCAAGAAAGCTAATGAAACTGAACCCAAAGCAGATGGGAATACAATCAAGACAAATTCATTTTCCAATTCCATTCTGTTGTTAGTTTTTTTATCTCTACTGATCTACTTTCATATTCCTCATCTGTTTTATGAGTTGCTACTACTCACTTTTCCTATAGTGAACGATCAATACATTCATATTTTTAAAGTATTTTCAAATCTCTGAGTGAAAGACGCAACTATATCAAATTCATTTTGTGTTTATAAAAAAACAAAAAAGAAACTTAAAAGTTACTTCAGTGAAGGCTTCAAAATCCAGATCAATACAGAACTCAGAGCTGAATACAGTGAATTCAAATACAGTGTTATGGTCATGTTACTCAGGCTCTAAGCCAGAAAAGCACAAGTGCATGCTGAGTTTTACACACAGCGAGCAGTGCCAGGGACATCCAAGGCACTATTCAGCCTAAAGTGCTTCACTGGGTTGGGACCTTCTTTTAATGGGGCAGAAAGGGAAGTGCCACAACCATTCCATACACAGGAATCCAATGGATCTCCCTGTAAAGTCTCTTTTTATCATCCCAACTATTATTCCTTTAGTTGATAGACAAAGATGTTTAATTTGCCAGCTTTCATAAGAAGTTCTGCAACCATTCTTTTCAGCAGCACTGACATCCTCAAAATTAACCACTACATTTTTAAAGGTAGACCAGGAGAAACTATTTCAGAAATAAAAACCAAAGTACCTCTCTCTCTAAAGTAAATGAAAGTCAATGATATTTGGCTCACATTGAATATTTTATCCAATTTAAGTAAGCTCAAGGAGAGACTTTGCACAGCAAAGCTTTCTGGTGCTACCGAAACGCTGCCTTTGGCTCTTTCCTACAGGATAAGAGCAAGCAGGCACTCAGGGTTCATTAAGGATTTCCAAAATGCATCTCTGTCCATTTGCAAGACGAGCACAAACTAAATAAGACCTGACCTTACTGGCAAATACTTTTCATGATTTTCAAACTCATTTGGGCTCACCTTCTGGTTCTCTTAACTCATAAAAATTTGGGAGTTTGTGCTCCTCTGCCTGAATATGTACCACCTTACCCTACAGGAAACTGGATTTCCATCAGGGAAGCAGCTCACATTTCATAGGATCATGGAATACCCTGAGCTGGAAGAGACCCACAAGGATCACTGAAATCCAACTCCTTTATTGCATTGCTTCCCACAGGCCATGGGTGGGGTAAGTCTATATTAGTATTTTAGCTGGATCCAGGAACTTTAAAAGGAAGTTTTCTAATCGTAGTGACTTAGCACACCTTAGTTCATGAGACAGAGCAAACTCTGAGGGCACAAAAAGATTCCTTTTTAGATGAGGCTGGTGTGGCAAAAACACTGCAGAGGTCAACTCACACGCTCTAGACACCAACGGGCTAAAACTCGACTTAGCCCAGAGGTAAGAGCTCAGAAATCCTTACCTCTGTAAAAGGCTTTGTTCTTCTCCCATCTGAGAGGAGAATGTAGATGTTCAACCCAAAATCATTCTGTTTCTACTCTCCGGCTGTTGCACCTTGCAGTAGGGAAATTCCTTTTCCCACACGGGGATGGGATTCAAGGGCAAACCCATGTGACTGCATTTTCCTGGGCTTTGGAAAATGGCAATTTTCCATGGCAATTAAGGTTCATTAAGGTGATCCTGGCTCACATCCCATGCTGTACTTTGTGGAGTGATGCACCCTCCGTTTGGCACGTGCTTAGTTCCACAAGAGCCTTAGAAACTCTGGAAAAGAAACCAAAATTACATTTACATAAAGCATTATGCTTTATTCAGTATTATATTCATTTTGATTTACATGAAATTTTAAGTGCTCCAGCACTTAAAATACCATACTTCCACTGAGAGCTTTTTCATACTTATTGTTTTTTTCAATTACCTCATTAGAGTATGAACACAACTAAACCAAAACAAAGACTTTTTTTTTTCCTCTGCACACAACCATAAAAATACTTACTTTACACTGTGAGAGCACCGTTCTGTTTAAATAAAAAATTAACCCGGGGGTATTTGCAGTAAAAATGTGTGTTTTATAATTATTCCCTTGTGCTAGAACAATCCTGGTCAGTCAAGAATCAGTCTGGCTGCAGATTCCTCCCTCTCTCATGTGAGGTTGAGTGGAAAAGCAAAGATGAAAGCAAGGAAGAGGTTTTTAATTCCNATCATGGAATACCCTGAGCTGGAAGAGACCCACAAGGATCACTGAAATCCAACTCCTTTATTGCATTGCTTCCCACAGGCCATGGGTGGGGTAAGTCTATATTAGTATTTTAGCTGGATCCAGGAACTTTAAAAGGAAGTTTTCTAATCGTAGTGACTTAGCACACCTTAGTTCATGAGACAGAGCAAACTCTGAGGGCACAAAAAGATTCCTTTTTAGATGAGGCTGGTGTGGCAAAAACACTGCAGAGGTCAACTCACACGCTCTAGACACCAACGGGCTAAAACTCGACTTAGCCCAGAGGTAAGAGCTCAGAAATCCTTACCTCTGTAAAAGGCTTTGTTCTTCTCCCATCTGAGAGGAGAATGTAGATGTTCAACCCAAAATCATTCTGTTTCTACTCTCCGGCTGTTGCACCTTGCAGTAGGGAAATTCCTTTTCCCACACGGGGATGGGATTCAAGGGCAAACCCATGTGACTGCATTTTCCTGGGCTTTGGAAAATGGCAATTTTCCATGGCAATTAAGGTTCATTAAGGTGATCCTGGCTCACATCCCATGCTGTACTTTGTGGAGTGATGCACCCTCCGTTTGGGCAAAGATGAAAGCAAGGAAGAGGTTTTTAATTCCTCTTGCAGTCACTTTTTTCTCTGACTAGAATATGATTAAAGATATCTCATGTAAACTGGGAACAGGCAACACTTCCTAGCAGCTATTTCAAATTCTGCCCTTGAGGATTATATAATAATAAAAAAATCCTCATTCTTACACAGCATTTTTCATCCACAGATTTCAAAGACGTGTCTTGTCTCACCACTGGGGCACCCTGCACCCATGTGGAAAAGTCTTTCTCCCCTTGCTTGCTGGCATCCCTGAATGCCTGGACGGGCACTGGGGGGGTGTAGCATGGCTGGATAGGATCAGAGAAGGTGCCAGGGGACACTTTTCACTGTCATTTGCCAGAGGACCTGGCACTGTGCTGCCTGGGCTGTGCTGAATCCTGGGGAGGCTGCCCTGAGCAGGGGACGTGCTGGAGCATCCCAGAACCACAGCCAAGGGGCTCTTTTCATCTCAGAGATGCTCCCTGGACCACTATTCTCACTTTATTACAGCTACTGCAGTCTCCAAGACAGAAATATTTTCTTCATCATATTATAGTGCAATTCCTTTTTTCATCTGTCTTCTTCACTTCTAAATCAATTCTCACTCAATGTATTCTTCTCTTTGTTTCATTAACTGATGGTTTTAAGGACTCTCAGTGTTGCATAGTTAATAACTTTTCTGTAGCTTGACTTTTTCCATCAGTTCACATTTCCAAACCAATTAATTCCTTGTTGTTTTCCAGTGGTTATTAAAAGGTAGAAAAATCCAGTTTAACCCAGTCTACCGTCTGAGGGATGCATCTATATGCTAATTACTTTTCCAGTTTGCTAGCAGGAAACTCTGCATGATAGAAAGGACCATTTTCTAAAATTATCAAGGGCCAGACCTTTAGAGGTAGTTAGGTGCTTAAAGATGAAGAAGTGCCTAGTGGGGTTTTTAGAAGTGCCTAGAGATTTAAATGCTATTGAAATCAGTGTGATTGAATTAGGGGACTGAATACTTTAAAAGCCAGGCTCTACAAGATGCAAAAAGAGGGTTTCAAAAAAACCATAGTATTTAAAAAATTATTTAGTCATTCAATGAGGAAGTTAAATATCTGAAAGAGTAAAATGGGGTTTTTTTTTCTTTAGTTAATTAAATTTTAGGTTAATCAGCAGGATTATTCAATTCATGGTGCATTCAGCCAAGTGACTTCAGCAAATCACAAAAACCCCCTGAAAATATATCATTATAGCCATTTCCAGAAGATAAACTTTTTTTCTGTTTTGTTTGTTTCATAAACAATGCTTGCATTAATTCTTAGAAAGGATAATAATCTCTGATCTAAATAGATTGGTATTGTTACCCTCTTTCACTAGAACAACTACATAATATATTTTCAGTGGAACTTCACGGAGTTTTGTATATGTATATATAAATATATATATAAAAATATACTGAATTTACTTCCATGACTCATTTTAGGGTAAGAGGCTGCAGGGCTGAGCTCACAGCCAAGGTTCTTACCCGTTCTCATTGCTAAATTGAAAAGCCATTCTCAGCCCTTGCTCTGACATCTTTTATCTGTCCCATCTGCTTCTGCAGCAGCAACATCAGACAGCCAAAAACCAGCTTGAGATCCTTTTCCAGAAGGACCCTGATAGCACAGGGGAGGAATGGTTTGCAGGTGGCCTGAATTCCAGCGGGCTCAGGTGAGTTCAGGATTTGTACCCAAACCATCAGATCTCAGGAGAAGACAGAAATACAGGTTACCCCCAACACCGAGCAACTAACAAATAGCACAACTTTGAAGGTTAATTCTGCCACGTGCACAGAGGGATTGTCTTCCCTCACTTCTAATGCCCCTAAAAACTGGGTTATGGGTGAAGTTTGAAGAAGAGTCTCCATAAGAGTTTTCAAGCCATGTATAGGCAAGAGTCCTGAACCCTGAAAGGTATAGATCTTAAATTAAGCTATAGATACCAAGATACCTTCCAGATCTTTTTGGAAAATATAGTTTGGCTGATTTTACAAATGGTGAGCTGTCGCTTTGTTTTCTTCAAGCCTTCTGTTTTTAACCTTGGAGTCAAATTCTTTCTCATAGTTTTGTGTAAATAGTAGCCGATGTTTACTTAACGGTATCTTCTGTTTTTCATTCCTTTTGTGATAAAACCATTTTGATGAGCACCTTTCTTCTCCAGTGACATGGAGAAGGAAGTGACATGCTCTCCAATCCCTTGTGGAATTGGAATGTGTATAAGAATAAGATAATGTCAATAAATCAACGTCATATCCTTCTTTCTGCTGAACCTGGCAGATGTAAGAGCGTCTTTATTGTGTCTCCTCGGACACAGTGAGCAAAGTGCAGGCTTGCTAGAGGTGAGAACATCTTTCAAAGAAATTTGGTTGTAGTCACCTGAGCGAGTTCTCCTGTTATTTACTGTATGAAGAATTTTAAAAGATTATTAGCAATTTAGGATAGACATCATTGCAAAATAAGGTTTATGGCCTCAGTCTCTGGCTTAATTTCACTCAGGACACAATGGCCACTCATCTCTTAAGACTATCATCTCATTGCACCAGGAGTGCAGCTAAGCAAAAACACGAGAAAAATTTTATTTCAGAAGAATGGCTCACTGCTGGTTTATCTGATTTGCCCCTTAATCCACAACTTGTATTTGTTTCTTCCTTAGAAATATTGCAAAATTGCTTGAGGACAGGATGGCTCAAGGTCTGGTAATGGGATTTTTAGCCTTTCACATTCAGCTCATTTATCTGAGCATGGGTAGGTCTTTAGGTCAGTGAGTTGTTACCTGCTGACTCTTGTCCAGTGGCCTCTGAAAAAAATGAATGAGCAACTTTCACAGAGTGAACAATTGTCTACCCAAAAGTTATGCCAAAAGGGGACAGTAACAGAAGAAATAACATAGCTACACAAGAGTAGAGCCAAAATTTCTTTATGAGCAAAAAAGAGGATTTTTTTCCCTGACATTTTGGAATTATGCTGGTAAGGAGATTTGAGTAATCCAGCACCTTCTCTTCTGCTTAGAGATATATTTTAGTGACCCTCACACTGAATCATATTTCTGTTGGACTGGCTTAGTACTTTTTGTGGGCAATAGATTTGGCAAAAATAGGAATTCCCATCCTTTGAAAAAAAACCCCAACCTTATGAAATAGAACTTTGAAAGATCAGTAAAGTTCAATATTGTGCCTAAGAAACACTTAACACTGTAATAAAACCAGAAAATCATAGGATACGTATAAACACAGTCACAAAAATAGCTGAATATGATCTTAAATTAAGGATAGGAAAAAAGAAAGCAATAAAGCCAGAATGATACAAAAGAAGAAAGCTCAGGTAAGATATTTCATTTTCGTTAGAACTCCTTGGTTTATAGTTCCCATTAAAAGCATTCTGAGTGGCTCTTCCAGGTACAGACCTTGAAAGGAAAGTGTGGGCAGGGTCAAAACTGAGTTGGGACTTCAGGAGCTCCCCTGGCTGAGAATTCTACCTGCAAGTTCTACCTTGTGCCTTTTTTTCAGTCTTGTGCTCTCCAACCCACAAAAATACCCCCATAGTTTAGTCTGGTCTAGAGCTTGCCAAAAGAAATGACACTTTATTATTTATGTTATTTCATCGGGTCAAGGCTTAATCATACTCTAATGAATAAATGCATCTGTTATATTTAAGCTGCAGCTAAAAATAGTCTTTTCATTTAGAGGCTGGTTTTAGCCTCTAAAGACCACTACAGACCACAGAGATCACTTTTATGGTATATTACTCTTTCTCTCACTTCTCTGTTCTCACTACCACCTCATTGTTCCACAGCCGTGAATTAGATGATCTCTATTTTAAATTGGATAACATATTTAAATTAAAGTTATCATCTGATATGTAGTTGAAATTTGATGCTTCTGTTTCAGACCTCGAAAAGGCTTCCAATATGTCTATTTTTTCTCACAAATACATTAGCAAGTCTTCAAAAAATATACATCTAGATCATCCCACTAGTATCAGTGTCAGTAAAAATAAAAAGTTGCACAGGTACTTGTTTGATCACTCTTCAACTGTAACTAGAATTAATCATATGTCAACTTGCTTGATAATTGCATATAAAAATTTGGTATGATTTGGTCTATACGTGCATTTGTTTATAGAAAAACACCTAAAATTCGTGCCTGCTGTGAATACAATAACATTTAAAAAGATGTACTGCATTACCACACCATTACGAGTTCAGGATACTGGTGTGCTAATTATTCAGTGTATACAAACGGTGTTCTAGGAGATTGATTGTCAAACCTTTAGTATCATCCATGCAAGGCAATATTTCATTAGATATCTTAGTATTTGGTTTGATTCTCTAGAAGAGGTAGAAGCACAGAATAACTNAGTTATCATCTGATATGTAGTTGAAATTTGATGCTTCTGTTTCAGACCTCGAAAAGGCCTCCAAAATGTCTATTTTTTCTCAGAAATATATTAGCAAGTCTTCAAAAAATGTACATCTAGATCATCACACTTGTATCAGTGTCAGTAAAAATAAAAAATTGCACAGGTACTTGTTTGATCATTCTTCAGCTGTAACTAGAATTAATCATATGTCAACTTGCTTGATAATTGCATATAAAAATTTGGTATGATTTGGTCTATACGTGCATTTGTATATAGAAAAACACCTAAAATTCGTGCCTGCTGTGAATACAACAACATTTTAAAAGATGCATTGCCACACCACTACGAGTTCAGGATATTGGTGTGGTAATTATTCAGTGTATACAGACAGTGTTCTAGGAGATTGAATGTCAAACCTTTAGTATCATCCATGCAAGGCAATATTTCATTAGATATCTTAGTATTTGGTTTGATTCTCTAGAAGAGGTAGAAGCACAGAATAACTTGGCTGGAAGTTCAACCAGTCCAACACCCTCCCATTTTCTGGAGAAGAATAATGGATGTAACTGTAAGATATCTGCATGAAGATGCTGCAGATGCACTATGATGCAAGGAAAACAAAACACAGAATGTGAGAATCCAGTCCTGTGTCATTTACAGTGTTAGGATAAGGAGTTTGTAGCAGTTTTTGTCACAGACTCCTGTAGCCTCCATCACTGAAAATCCCAGTGCCCTTGGAAGCTTCTGTACGTTTGTTTATGTAACGCCACTTCAATTCAGCACATTCAGCTGAGCTGAAGCAATCCCAATTTAAATTTAAATAATAGCATTCATGTTGAGATGTAGTTCAGTAGTTCCGTAGTTTTAAAATGACATTTCAAGCTAACCCACTGAAGTTCTATTGTGTAGTGGCAAGAAAAATTACCTGGCTGGTATCTTGCTTTTACACAGAGCATGGCATCTCAGAAGGGAAAGGCCTCCGACCAAAATTGTGCAGGAGTTGAGGCAGTCCCCTAGTAAATTAGGCAATCGTTTCTTGCTAACAAGACCTGAGTAAAGCTCAGTAAATCATTTGCTGACACCAGCTCAGGATTTGGCACAGGGAATGCAAACCCATAGGGGCCAAGGATGGATTGCAAGGTGGTGCGCAGGTAGAAACCGTGCCCCTGCCAGCAATTTCTGGGCTCTCTTCTGGCATCTGCTCGTGCTCCACATTCTGAGAACAGCTCAAAGCCCATCAGATGAGCAGGATGTCTGTGGCACTGCACATCTGTTTGGCCACAACATGACTTCCAGATCTGCTGTGCCTAGGGGTTAACTTCATCCTGTAAGCGGGCAACAATTCCCAGCATCCATGAGCAGCCACAAAGAGAAACTGCTGAAATCTGCAGAGCTGTCGGCCTCTTTTAAGTGGGAACCCCCTTTGCTGTAAGCACACAGAGCACGGCTTTAGGCTCAAAGTGGATGTTTTCATTTGCATTGAGCAGCCCACTGCTGAAGCGCTGGTGACACCAAGATCAGCCATGTGTATCCCAGGAGGAAGTGCTGTGGTAGATCCAACACCTGACACAATCAGATCACACTCGTGTGGGCCTCAGGTGAGAGGAAAGCCAATTTAACAGTGTTTCAGCAGAGTAGCACCAGAGCAAAGCCGTGTGCTGCTGAATGGCCATCCCAATAACAAGTCGTGCTCCGGGTGGAGTAAGCATGTGGGTGGGGATGAGAGAGAATAGGTCTTTGTCAGACAGCACACCAGGGCTCCAGATCAAAACATTCTTCAGCCTCAGAAGGGATTCGTCACCCAAACTTGGATGCAAACCTGAAGCTCATTGTTACTCCTCTCAGGACACTGAGCTAAATCAAATTCCCATGTGCGAGACTGAAACACGAACCCCAGTTGCAGAGCTTGGCCCCATCTCTAGTTGTAATATTACCAGTAATACACTTTCCAAGGAAAAGTGAGGGTGCATCACATATCCAACACTCTGCACATAAAATATGCTGGACTAAATTCTTGCATTTACATTTTGCTATCGAAGCCTCCAGAAAAATGTTGATTTAAGCAGTAGGAGCTCCATGCCCATGTCTCCCTGTAGATATGCATGGTGTTCCTATGCCAAAGCCAGAAATGAAGTCTTAGGGTTATCAAGGCAGAGGAAACTATTGAACTCAAGAGGGATTGGAAGAGACTCAAATTCTACAGTTTTGACTAGGATTTCTTTCATAGTAATGGAGGCATTAATGATTTTTCACACAAAGCAGTGGCTAGGCAGAGTATGCCAGTGTGCAAGTGTGTGTGTGTGAGGGAGGAAAGGGGTTGAGGTAAATGTGAGTAGCTTTACACTAAAATTAAATCAGGCTTTTCCATAAAACAGATGTTATGATTCCCTTTAAAAAATAATTAAATTAACAGCATACAGAAATGTTCAGGAGAAGGAATTTGGGGTTGGGATTTTGGCATTAGTAATTCCCTATACTTAATCCATAAAAGTTTTCTTTTATGTTTACAGAAGGGGGTTAGAAAAAGAAGCGAGTCTGTTACTAAAGAATTTTAAGATACAGTGGAGATGTGAAAGGCACAGAAGATTTTCATTTCCTGTGTTATAGGGTGCAAATAATATCAGTATGAAAAACCTGGCAGGAAGATTTAAGATAGCAGTTTTTACATTGATAAGTATTTGTTCATTTCCTGACAACAAAAAATATAAATCTCTTCAGAAATTAAATACCCTGGCTTGTTGAAGCACTTTTGTGACGTTCTGTGGTAGACTGGCTTCCTTTCATTGGAAATCCACAGCTAGAATAATAATCACAGCATCAGTTATTATACTTGTATCAGTTCTGTGCTGCAAGAGGCTAATACAGTGTATGGCCGAATTCTCCTACTTTTGTGTCACTTATTTTCTCTGTGGGCCAGATTTGCATTTTAATGGAAGTAGTTTATAGACTTCTTTGCTGCCTTCATAGTGCCACAAGTGGCATCATTAAGTGAGTTAAGCCGGATTAATGCTGATAGTAAAGTCAGATAATACAATAACAGAGGCCTTCATTTCCATTTGGATTAGGTGAAGAGAGCAGGCCTGTCTGGTGCAGGGTGATAATTTGTAAGCGCGATATGTTGTACTTGAGAGGATAAGATTAAATTTAGTGGGTTTAACTGTCATCCCAGTAAGTCAATTACTTCATCTTTTCAGGCTTTGAATTTATTTTATAAATAAAATAAATGGAATATTGAGCTGCTCCACAGCCATTTCGAGCTTCCATGAAGAAGAATTACACATGCTGGGCCAAGAAAAAAAAAAAGAGAGAGAGAGAGAGGGGAGGGGGAAAAGGGTTTCTGATTCAGCTTTATAAACAAAGTAGAAACTGCATTCAAGTGCCATCATGGCAACAGCTTGGGAATATTGTCCGTTTCTCATATCACAAGCATGACAGATTCCATTGTGACTTTAGTTTATTCATAATAGGAAATATTTGTGTTGTGCCTGGCCTTTTCTATTTGTATCTATTAGATTGTAGAAGGAATACACTAAAATACTGATCACTGTTATCATTTAACTCTTTTACTTTTTTCCTCTGCTTGCCATCTCCTGTGTATTTAATGCTTACACCTTACTGCTAAGGGAGTCTCATATAGAAATAAATAAATAAGAATTTTTTGAATTTGGATTTATGTCAGACAATCCCTTTTTTAATTCTTCTGTCTTCTCTCCCCATCTCCCTCCTTATTTGGACACCAAATACCTGCAATACTATTTCTTGGGCATAGAAAAATTGAAAGCTTTCTGTATATTAGATACAGAGAGATAAGTACCAACATCTTCATTTCCATCCACGGACCCAGAACACAGGTGATGTCAGGGGATGCTAAGCATATCATCAAGGGGGTGCCTGTGCAGAACAAGAGATGTCAGAAGCCCCCCAAACTCCAGATCTTTTCACAAATTCCTTTCTTAGTTTTCCCCTGCGATGTTTGCTGCTGTGGGGTATTATCACCTGCAAGAGGAAGAAAGCCTCAGCTAGTTCCTCTTAAGCTTTGGATAAAGCTCAGCACTGCAATGAACTGAAGTTTTCAGGTCTTGCGTGGCAAGGTACCGAGCACCTTTATCTCCCACTGATGCTGAGAAAGAGCTGGCAATAATCTCCTGGGAGGGACAAAGGATGGAGCTAAAGGCTGAGGCAAGTTCTCTTCATTCGCATGTGAATGCTTGGCACATGGACCGGTGGCTAATTCAGTCAGATAACCTGGCACTAAAGGGCACTTTACAGAAGATACCCGGGACCCATTGTAGGAACGCAGATACCCAAAAAAGTTAGAGCACCTGGAGAAAGGTGGCCAAGAGTGATGGACAAATTCAGGCAGGTTTTTTATTTTCCTGCATCTCTCACCCATGGCAGCTCTCCAGTTGCACCGGGACCTTCAGCTGTGGGAGTGCCAGGTGAAAGGCACCCTTCTGGGCCCAGGGGGGAGGGTAAGGACATGCTGTGACACTTTGTGCCAAGGAGCACTGCGTCTTCCACACGGCTAGGCTGACGCAAACCATAAGCAAATACCTGTTTGCAATGGGTGCTCATGGCATGTTTGCCTCTCTTTTATGCTAATACATAACATTAATACATATTACATATACATATTGCATGTAGCTTCGCAAAAGTCAGAGGAATCACTCAACAATCAAACCTCTAAGGTAAAGAGCTGGGTCTTTTCATGACACGCAGCTATACGAAATAAAATAGAATGTATCAAATGACAAGATCTGTATCTTAAGTGGAGGGCACCATCTAACAATGATTCCTTTGTAGGTAGCAAAAAAAAGCTGTTCTTTGAAAACTGTTAAACAGTACAATTTCATAATTTCATGACACAACTTGGTGGTCAGTTTGACTTTCAGGTAACTTAAAATCTGAAAAAAACTCTTTAAATTTTCCTTAGAAGGTGACATTTACATCTTCCCATCTTTTGTTGTTGAACGGTTTCTGTAATTTCTTATATAGAGATACTAAATAACTTTAATATTCACAGGGTTGATTTATATAAACTCCATATATATGGAGTTCATAACCAAAATCCCAACCCTGAATGTTCTTACAGATATCAGTGTCCCATTTTCTCTCAAATTAGCAATGTCATGCAAGTTTCGAGAGGCTGTCATTACAACCTCAACAGAGCAGAAAAGCCCCAGCCTCATTCTGCTCAAAAATGAGTCTTCTCTTGTCTTTAACACTGGAGATTTCTTCCTTCTTGCATCTGAGCGTTGTGACTGTGATCCTAATTATGCCTTTTTTTGGACACAGGGATGCCACGGAGTCTTTACGTGCAGATGTCAATATGGCAGAATTTGACCAGCTTGACTTTAATCTGCCCTGATTTGTCACACAGTTCTGCCAGTTGAGTTCCTTAGATGGTATGGAAAATTGGTGCTGTTTTTCTCCAGAATGCCTGTTCACACACTGGCACAGCACACAGACACTCAAGTGTGCAGTAAACAAGAAGCACAATAGCTCAGCAGGTTTGTCATAACCAGCAGGGCCATTCCCTCTAGTTACTAGGTTAGCTGAGCTATTTCAGGGAAATTAGGCTGTATGGCAAAATTAGGTACCTCGATGTCTTCCTCTACTGTGCTACCTGAGCATCTCACAGTGCTTAATGTTACAACATGTGAAGTAAGGCAAAATTAGCTTTAGTTTTCTAGGAAGTGTCACAGAAAGAGATAAGGGCAGGTTTAAAGGTAGTCAAGATGTTAAAAAATACAGAGAAATAAGTAGTAATTACAAGTTTATCAGCCTTCTTCCCTGACCATTCCTCCTTTCCTCTTCTCCAGACTCAACTGAGCTGATTAGGCTGGGACGTAAATCCCCAGGAGACACCTGTTTTATATCTTTTGCTATTTAAATATTTTTCAATTGGTTTTTAAGTGATATTAGCAAGCAGTAGCCCCAAAGAAGCCCCTCAGTCACTCTATGATGTCGCTGTTGGGAGAGCTGAGCAGAAGCTCTGTGACAGGATCTGTGAGGAAAGAGGCGTTTCTACAGACACCAGCAAGGCTAAAATCCATCCCATATTCTGTTTGATGAGCAGCTCAGTCCAAAACCTTGGCAAGCTTCCACTCATTTGAAAAGAAAGGAGGAATGTGTGGAAAGCCTTTGCCATGCAGGAATCCAAATGGGCTGGCATTGTCATGATGAACACTGAGGAACAGAGTCAAAGGGGTTGTTCCAGTGCACAGGACATCCTTCGGGCCAGCTGTCACCCCACCTCATGCAGATTTTATGGTGACATAAAGTCTCTGAGGCTGATGAATTTGTTCCGGGCTGGTTACTTAAGGGACTTGAAATTTATGTCTGTACATGTCATAAGGGCTGGTTGAATTAGTACTTATCCAGAACTTATAGAAGTATTAAGTCCTCTAAGTGCCAAACACGGCTATGTTTGAAATGGTTCTTATCTGATAAAGGACAGCTTTGTTCTTACTGGTATCAGAAGCAGAACTCTGTACTTTTGTCATCCATCAGTTTTCTTAGAGTATACATGTGATTTAAAGAGGGACAGAAGCACAGACAGAGATCAATCCAAAAGAACTGGAGCAGGATCTCGAGATAACTTCCTATAACTCTGTGTGAGCAAATATTAAATGGTGTGACAGGGAAGGTTCTGCCCCTGCCAGCCTTCAAATAAACCAGACCTCTTCTTACTGTTTTGGTTCTGCCAAGTGCAGGAGGTTTACCAGGTTTGTATTGGACAGCTTTGACAAAGATTTCAAAACTATTTTAAACCTCCTGGACACTTGATAAAGAAACACGTATACTACAAATGCCATAAAACCCCAAGGTTCTTAGGAGCTGAAAGTCGAGACCTGCACCATCCAGTCTCGAAAGGAGAATTTCTACCCACGAGATCATGTTATCCCACTCAGAGTAAAGAACAGAGGGAAAGTTTAGGAATCCAAATCCTTTTGAACATGATACTGTAGCTGCAACAGCAGGGGCGGATTTATAGATTTGTAGAGTGGGTAACACACTTTTGCATTCACCAAAGTGTTATATCTTGTACATTAGGTCAAGATGCCCGGAATAAAACAGTCTGACTTTATCAGGCAGTTATTAAAATGCAGCATAAATCCATTTTATCCATTGCAGTGAAGATCCTTTGTCATTAACAGCAGCTCCTGACAACTGTTGAGTTAAAGTCAGGTGCTTCCAGACTGAAAACCTCTCCTCCAAGGCTGAAGGAAAACAGGTATGGCAGAAAGGAGAATAATCACAGGCTGGGTAAGAATATGAGCCCAGCTGGGATATCCTGTCCTTCCTGGCTTGTATCAGTTCAGAAAGCCACTAAACAGCTCAGAAAAAACAGGATGGACCAGCCTTCAGAATGAGTGCAGGGGTTTGGGAGGGAGAAAAGGAGCTTTTGAGCAACTGCAGCCAGCTACCCCAGGATCTTCTAAACACTGCACACATGTGAGGTGTTGGCAGTAACATTTGAGTCTACAGTGGGCTAAGACCACTAAACACATGATTTACATGAGCATCATCTCTTTTTCCTCTTCTTCTATCCCTCTTTTATCACATATTCTCATTTCAATATGCAGAAAATGTTAGTTTAAGAGGAAGAATGAGAAGAATTCTTCCAGAGAAAGGGGAATAAATGGGTGTGAACCAGGTAACACTGATTTTCATGTCAGGGAGGGTCAGTGACAGGATTAGCAGGAGAAGTGCACGCAGCTGCATTAATTCTGCAGCCAGCTAACTCAATGCCTATCCTGCATCTAAGAAAAACCTACTTGCCAGAAGGAAAACAGTTCAGTACATTGAACTGCCTACTGGGGAAGCTAATGGAGCATTTTACAGGTGAAAAAAGAGTGCAGCAAGCCCTGCTCAATAAAGATGGGTTGATGTCTAGAAGGGAAATTAGTGAAAATATAGAATAATAGGACTAAATACTATACAACAGTCCATTTGAGCAGATTTAGGTAGAGAAAATAAGTAATATTATGATGTTTCTTGAGCATGTGACCCCTCTCCTAGTGCCTGTATTACAATATCCATGCACAATGCTAGTTTTACAGTTGAATATGCTGCCTTTTCCTTTGCATCTTTTAGTTTTCAAAGGTAGAACCATGACTTCTCTGAATAGATCTCTGTGGGGGGAATTTTTAAGCCTAATATTATCTTTCCATGGGAATGGAAGAACGCCCGTATGTACCTCATGACATTTTCACATGCTTCACTGCAGATAAAAGGAACTATTTCAGAAGATGCTGTTACTTTAAGGATTGACTTGTCACCTGTTAAAATTATATCTGTCAGGAGGCTGAGATTTAGAGAGACTTTGGACTGCAAGTACCTGGATTGCCACTTACGTGTTGGTTTGGAGGATTTTATCATGTTCTACATGCCTGGTGTCAATTTAACCAATTCTCAAATTCTGTATCACACTTTTCTGTAAGATTTTATTTTTTCATAAAGAAGGTTAAGGTAATTTACTCACCATTTTTATTATGTATGAAGTTGTTGAAATAATGAGGGCAATAAAATTGAATTTAGCATTGTCTTTATTGGTTTGAAGGTTACATTCATAAGCTTTGTTTGTTTTAATAAGTTTATTGTACACTCTTAGACATATGTTATTATGCAGGGATGGATATGCTTTGAATATTTTTGTAATTGTGGGTAGTATAAAAGTCATTTTCTGTTAGATTGCACAAATCCATTACATTAGTAGAAAGATATATTATTGTAATAGGATTAATGTGCAACACATAAACATGATCAGTAATATTCTTTTTGATAAATTATCTCATTTTAATGACTTGGAATGTTAGAGAGATTTCAGGATAGTTCCATCTTTGATTTGCATAATTGTATTACAGACAGACAAATTGCATTATATTCTTCATTAACAATAGATGCCTTGTATAACTATTGTATTTTTGAAGGCACTGCTTTTATGTTCATCCTGTAATTTGTCATTTTATGACACCACTGTTTAGCTTAGTTTGGAGAGAATAGAAACGAAGAGATTATTTGATTTTAGCTGAGTGCAGTAATATCTCTGCGTTCAACAGTAATGCAGTGAGCCATTGTTTGTTTTAACAAATTATCATCCACAGCCAAAGTTAGTTAAAAAATATTCTTATTTGTGGCAGATCCCACATTCATGGCAGTTCACAGCAAAGTGTCAGCACTTGTAAATGAACTTCGGTATAAAAACACAACATTAAATTAAATTAGATCCATCAGAATGTTTCCTCCTTCTGTGCCTGGGCTCACTCACACACAAACACGTGCTCTGTCTTGCTCCCACTGAGTTCTTCAGGGTTTGGTAATTCCATAGGCTAAATACATCTGCTGAATTGCAAATGATATCACAAAGGGTATAATTCTTTTTTTTTCAATGGCAAATCCTTCTCTTTTAAGGTCGTGTGTTTTCTCTACAGAAAGCTAAATGCTCTCAAAGATATTTTAGGATAAAGCAAATTATCTTTTCATTTTTCTCTAACCAAACCTTCTTCAATCATTTTTGACTGCTAAGAACACCAGTAAATTAAAAGTTAGTAGCTTGAGACAGGTTTGCACTCCTACCAAATCAAAACCAGTTTCTTATTTTAGAAAAGCTGAGAGTTGCATCCTATTAGGGCACCTTGAGCACTGCAGTTTTTGAAAAAAAAATTTGTTTTAGAAAGAAATTATTATGTCTAAATCACAAATAAATACCTTTGATTGATAATGAAACACAAAACTTTGGTTCCCTATTTAGTTGCAAGTCAGAATTCAGGCCTAGCTCACTGAAGTTTGCTGTGTTATATAGAATTTTAAAAATCTGAACCAACATTCTTTTAATTTTTAAATTTAGGCTGTTAATTCACGTTCCAATCCTATAAGAGAATATTTATTATTGCATGAGATGGGTCATTCTATCAATGCTGATGCAACAAGTCTCAAATGAAAGCCTGATCCTATAAAACAAGTGGGGCAGCACTTATAAGTCCCAAGAGTCCCAGATTTCACCCTTGTCAGCCACCTACTGACACCAACCTCAGCTCTGGCCTCCCTAATAATGCTGGTTTTTTTTAATACGTTACCCATGGAAAATAAACTTTACAGATGGGAAAAAGAGTCTGGACCAAATGTACATATTCCTTCAGCAGCTTGAGCACATGATTACAACAGTTTTGAGGCTTGTAACTTCTTATAATTTATAAGTATTTTAGTCAAAATGAGTCAAAAATAAAAAAAAATCTCATCTTGGATTTTTCATTCTTCCAGAGAAGAAATATATTATAAATTACTAAAACACATATTCACACAAAATTTTTAGAGCACTGTACATCTTCTATAGAATAAAAAGGATAAAACTGGTGCAACAGGGTAGAAATAGATAGCTAGGTCTATTCATGGTGAAATGAGAACTCTGGACTTGTTTTGGCTATGCTTTTTAAGCTTATTCCTTTTCGTTTTCTCAAAATATCATTCATACAAGCTGTATCTATGATGCCCAGCCCTAGGCAGAAAGTGTTGGATATTTTTCCAAAAGGCAGAAGGTTCGTGTTCCACTATCTGTCCTCTTGGAATCTCTTTAAATGTCTCCAGGTTGGCTTGGCAAACCCCCCAGTGAGGGAGGATAAACAAGATCTGCACCCTCACGTGGCTTCCATGGCTGAGTGATACTGAGAATTAAGAGTTAATGAACTCTGCATATACAAGTACAGCTTCTGGAACGCATCAAATTCAGAGACTGCTGGCAGAAAATTCCCAAACACAAAATAGAACTACATTTACAAGCAATTTGGGACCAACGAATGGCCAAGCAGAGTGAACATTAACATGAGTTCTGTCAAAAGTCGTTTTCAAGCGTGTTTCAGCACTGATATCTACAGCTGACCTCCCTGGCCCACCCAGCACCACTGATGCCTTCTCCCAGCCACCCAGAAACAGAGACTAGGCAAGAGTAAGGGGTTAAAAGGCAGGGATTTATTTGAAGGCCTTCAAGGCACACCCTGGGGAGCCAGAGGCTGCTTCCATAAAATGCACCCCAAGATGGACCACAGGTCACGAGTTCTTGGCCCTGTTCTAGGTTTGGTCCATTTGCATCTCAGCATAAATTCACCAATTAAAACTTTAGCTCTCTTCAATTTCTCCACCTCTCTCATGGTCCCAGTTTACACCTTTGGGCCTAGGACAGCCCGAGTGTCCTTGAACAGCTCAGAGAGGCTTTGTTGTGTCTGTCTGGCCTGAGAGAGCAGCTCACGAGCTACAAGGAACTTCAGAGTTACACACTGGGCAGTACAGGATTTGAAAAATATAGAAATTAAAACCTAAGGCATCACCACACATTGCTGATGTGTCAGTCTGAGAGGGTTCCACACCTCCTGACACCTCAGATCAAACACGGAGACACACTGGTTCTTCCCAGTTCCCATTTTTTGTGTGTTTTGTAAATGTGTGCATTGCGAGGCAATTGAGATTTAGGATCATACGTGTTTAACACTCTAAAGGAGTCCAGGAAATCTCTTTTTTGCTGCTTATACGTAATAGCCAGAAGTCTCACAAAACAAGTAACGTGAAAAATGAGCTTATGCTGTTATTTTATAGAAATTAAACTCCTCCAATCAAATATACCCAGGCCACACTTTCTCAAAAGCACAATTCTATACATTATTTAAGTAAGGTAAAACAATCATATCCTCATCAGTTGCATTTACCATGACTCACTGTCAAATATGTTCTTCCAAATTCTCTCTCCAGATGGAAAACCAGAGCACTCTGAATGAGGTTCCATCCACCAAAACTGGTCCATGTGATCATCTCACCTGGACAAACTGGGCTTGGAAAGGAGTCTGGGGACATTTGACTCCAGGCCACCACTGACTCATCCTCTAATGCAAAATAAGAATATTCTGTTTTTATGTCTGCATGTGTTGTTCATCCTCTCCATTAAGATGTCCTAGAGCAGGTTTTCCTTCCTGTGTGATTTAACCATGGATATTAGAAAGAGAAATAGGGAGCAATGTTTTAGGATGTGTGTTTGCTCTCCTAATAGCTGCCTTCCTTTGTCTAACTCTTAGTAATGCAGTGGAGGAAGTTCCCTCAGAGGGTATATATTACAATCTCAGTGTTTTTAAGTCTTGAAAGTTTTCCTTTTCCATCAGGAGAACAATTATAAGTATCAACAGAAATAAAAGCTGTCACATGTGAAAATACATCAAACTAGAAGGTAAAAACCCTTAACAAACATCACCTTTTTAAAACATGTCTCCTTTAAAATCATTCTTCTCTCTTTTCTCCCCCTTTAAGAAATTCCTTGGAACAGAAAACTGAGATGCATATGCTGTATTGTCCGTATGGAAACTAAACATAACCCTCTTCAGGAATTAATAAGAATAAGTTACACTTCAGTGGGAAATCAGTGTACATAAATTAATGAAAATTTCCTGTGGATGGTGGCAAAGAAAGCTACTCACTGTGCCAGTGAACTGATTCAAACTGACATTTTGTGATGAGAATTACTGAAGAAGAATTAATAGGACCTATCTACCGCCTATGACAGAATATAGGTGACCTCAAGTGTGCCCTGTGAGTCAATGTTTTTCATCACATCCATAAATGAACCGGTGGGTATGTTCTGATGCTTTCTCAGACATCAGGTAAGGGTTTTTTTAGATGTAAAAACATCTCTTTCAGGCAATCATATCAATCAATGTTTGCTTAAAGGTAAGAGTGTGCTTAAATGTTTCTCTGATACTTGGCCAATCAAAAATTGACCAACATCTGCTATTGTCTTACATGGCCTTCACTGCAGGAGAGCACCAGCTCCTGTCAAGTAACCAGTCACTAGATATTCTCTTCTCCTTGGACATCTCGTTAATGGTTTTCTCTCTCATTCCCATTCAGAGCTGTGAAGGTCACAACAGAGTAATGCTGATGTGCTCTAGGCCCTACAAACTCTCTCATTTCAGGCTTACCATCAACCAGGAGATACATGGAAATTCATCTAATCCTATTACTGTGAAGTTACTTAATTCTTTTCAGTCTGAGCATCAGCGTTTGATTTTGATATTAATAGCAAGGATGCTTTTGAGCCACATTTTAAAGTTGGTTCTTGGAGAAGGCTTGACCTTGAAAAATCTTTTTTCCCCCACAGAAGTACTGGGCATCTCTTCTGTAGGTCACCACATACAGATCTGGGGAAATCAGGTTTCTTTCTCTTCCATCTTCTACCTGTTATTTTCGTTTGCCATTGAAGAGTGATTATAAGTGCATTTCTTTGAATACCAGATATATCTGTATCTTGGCATCTTAAGTTAAGTATTCATCTAATTAGGTTTATTCTTTCAGGAATCCAGGAAGGAAAGGGTATTTGTGTCTTCTGCAAGGTGACAAATTTATTAGTATGTTGTCCATTGCACTTTACAGTATCAGAGAAGATATCTTCCAATATTACCATAGGGATCCTATTTCTTTATTTATTAAAGCTTGCTTGCTCTTAGAAAGCATTTACCAGCATTTCCATGGACCTATTTTTGTTCTATTATCCCTATTTATGTTGTAGTGAGGATCACTAATAATTTATATTGATGGTCAACCCTAACCCAATAACGTTTGATCAAATAGTCATAATACTTTTAAGATTCCCAAGTCTGAAATTATGTTTGGTACTTCAACATTAACTGTAGCTGTTGAAGCTCTCAATGCTTTTAAAAATCTCCTTGTGATGTGCAACTCTTATGCAGAGTTTAAATATCTTATCACCAAGTGAAGTGTTTTCTACACTAGAGAAGGACCTTAAAGATATAAAAATGTATCACTGCCCTCCTATTCTTTGCCCCACGGTGCCCTATGAAATGTCCAGTCACTTTAGACAAATGGAATGATGACTGTTGAAGGGCTTAAGTGCATTTAAAATTCAGCGTTGAAAAAATAATTGTTTATAACTGTGGGAAACAGGAAGAACTTCTGTTGTTCCCTTCAAAAGTTGTGTTACACACAGAGATCAAAATAAAAGAAAACCTCTGAAATGCTTAGGTAGTGGCATCCTACAGGGAATAAATATAACCACAGGAACAATAGGTATTTTTTCAGAGCTCCCATTGGAACCAATACTTAGCTCTAGATCAAACACAGAGGTTATACTGGGATCTGAAAATGGGCTTCCCAAAAACGCCCAGATGCTCACAGTATTCATGTTTCCCTTTTAACCACCAAAATAAACACTCCTTAGACTTATAAGCGATGGGTTTATTTCATACAACAGTAAATGGCCTTCTAGGGTCAATATATTAGTTTTCCTCTGGATATACAGTTTCAATAGCAAGCGATGCATGAAGTCTGTTAAGCCTTTTGAATTGTCTATCAGTTCTGGGAATTATAGATTTTAACCCATATAGATACTTGGCTCAACCACAAAATGAAAAATCATTAAGAAAAAAGCACTATATATTATTACTCCAATATGTACTTGTGATTCAGAATTGACATTTCAATACACAAACAAAATTCCTAAAATCATCCAGCTAAATGCAAATGGGTTCTATAAATACTTTAAATAATAGAACGAAAGAAAGCTCATCAGAATTTACTACTCATCCAAGTGTACACAGCTTTTTCTATTTCACATATATAAACACCCTTTATACTTCTACAGTTGATTGAATCAAAACATGAGAAGATCTGAGAACATTTTTGTAGCTTTCTTTAAGTTCTAGCACTACTGTAATATGTTCTCTGATGGTGCACAGGCTATACTCTGTAAATAAATGTGTGTTTCATTTTCGATTGGAATTTCATTAATCAAACCACAGTAATAGTAGAGTATTTAAAACACATTTCTCTAAAGAGAGGGTAGAACATGCCAGCAAACTACTGATACAGTTATGTTGCACAATGATTTAAACCATCTGAGGAGATGGCCTTCTGCCTTCGGATTTCATGGCAGTCTGGGCTTGAACTTCTTCCCTCCTTAGAGGCTCCCAAAGCAACCCCAACACTGTAGTGAACTTTGAATCTCCCCTTGCTGGAGTCAAATATGTAATTCCCTTCTCATTTCATTCACAGGAAAATTCAGGAGAGAAGGAGGTTATTGCATAAGTGAATCAAACCAAGGGCATACGGGTGACAGTGGCCTACCTTTAATAACATCTTCAGATATATATAATGGCTGATGTGACTATATACAGCCTTTCACCTGGAATTGGAAAAGTACTTTGTGTCTGGGAAAACACAATAAAGATGCTTTCACACCTGCTAGGTTCAGCAGAAAGGAGGGAAGAGGCAATTTTATTTACATATGTCACGTCTTATACAATTCTCAACTCCACCAGGGATTGGAGGACATGTCACTTCCTTCTCAATCCCACTGGAGAAAGAAGATGCTCATCAAAGTTCTTTTATTACAAAAGGAATGAAAACCAGAAAATACCGTTAAGTAAACATTGGCCATTATTTACATGAAACTGTGTAAGAAAAAATTCTGACTCCAAGGTTAAAACAGAAGGCTTTAGCAAAAACCAGGGCAACAGTACTTTATGAATGAAGAAACAGTGGCCTGGTCCTCAGGTATTTTCTCACATGAATCTATTGCAATGGCAGCACTTAAATGTTTTCTGGATAAAGATGGGTTGTATGTGAAGCTTTCAGATAAGGTGTGGGTAGCCAGAGCTCAGCTCCACAACGACTATCCTGATTCCCAGGAATACCTATGGATTCATTGCTTAAGACCACAGAATAGAATCAAAGAGTCATTTAGGTTGGAAAATGTTGTCCTGTCTTGCTAAAGCCTTCTGTGTATAATATGGAGTCAGAATTCTTTTCTCACACAGTTTCATGTAAATAATGGACAATGTTTATTTAACCGTCTTTTCTGGTTTTCATTCCTTTTGTGATAAGAGAAAATTTGATGAGCATCCTTTTTCTCCAGTGGGATTGGAGAGGAAGTGCCATGTCCTCCAATCCCTTGTGGAATTGAGAAACCTATAAAGTACGCGCAATGTAAATAAAGTCCTCTTTTTTTCCTCTTTCTGCTAAACCTAGCAGGTGTGAGAGTTTCCTTTCTTGTGTCCTCTACCACCACAGGAAAAGACCTTTAAGATCACTGAGTCCAACCATTAACCCAGCACTGACAAGTCCACCACCATGGACAGAAATCCACACTATCCATTAAAACCAACTAGCACCTGCTATCAGCTTCATATTTTGGTCCTTAATGTACAAGGCTGTTGGTAGAGAGAGGAAAAGCTCAACAGGGAGAAGAATTACTTCCCTAAGAATCTCAGAGGATTTCAGGCAGAACAATAAAAAACTAAATTAACTTATTCATTTTTATCACCTGATGAGCATAATTAGCAAACAGCGCATAATGACAGCAAATAATGGCTCTCTTTTTCCCCTATTAAGATAGCTTAATGACTGTATTTTCCCACAGTCTTAAAGCTGTGCTGTATTTACCAGCAGTACTTACCTGAAAAATGTTTTGCCTGTCAATATTGAAGTTAACAAAATGCTTAACTACAGCACATAATGATGCTAGCACGAAACAGCATTTGAACTAAACTTTTGCAGGCTTTTGCAGCTCTCACTGTGCTGAATCCTCTGCGACAGCAACTCAGAAGAGAAATGTGACGTAGCAAAATTTAATCATTCCCTTCATCTTCCCCAGACGATGACTAGTAAGCAACCTTCATTTGTGATGTGTTTCTTTCCTTTACGAGTTTCACTAACTATGTATGAATCCCACAACAACCATCTAGAGAAGCACGATGGTAGAGCTGCATTTTAATGTCAGTACTTTAATATACAGCTGCAGGATCCAGGTACCCTTTGGTAGCACTGAACCATCCCTTTGGGTTTCGAGGTTGGGATTAAGGTTATTGAGCTGCCTTGCTCTCTACTCGCACTGAGAGGTCTTGCAATTAAGCCTTGGGAAATGGCTTTGCTGAATTTTCCAGTGTTGAAATCACGTTTTTGCGAAAGGAACAAGATGCAAAATGTCTTGTCCAATGACAGGGTTTTCATGCTATATCTTCAGCAGCAAGTGACACTGATTGCATTGGCAGCTATTGCTCTCTACCGCCAGACAGAACAAATTCAAACTAATTTGGATGAGTATAAAATATACCTCTCCTCAGGGCACAGTCTTGCAAGACCCCCGGAGACCGAACTCCCATTGATTTCCCTTGACTTAAAAGGCACAAATGATTCGCATGACCAGATCCAGAATGGATAAAGATGGAGAACAGCAGTGATTCTGATATCCTAAAAGCCTCTCTGACCCTCACTGTACAAGCCATCCTTTGATTCATCTGTCACAGCTGTACCTAATAGAAGTATTTCTTTTCAAGGATCTTCCCAGCTTATCGTATTTTACCTCCTGATTCCAAGTCACAGCCTAAATGTCATCTTCTGTCTCCTCCAGATGTCTGTATTCATCCAATATCTTGTTGTCACATGAAATGATCAGAAGGATCTCTTAGTTCCCCTTTTTTCTATGGACATTGCCCAACATGACAATAATCTCTAAGTAATACTCTGTAGCCAATTAAAGTGAAAAATATAAAAGAGAAAAACCTAAAGAAAAGAAAAGGTATTATTCCTCCTTCTCAAATCAAAGTTTTATCTATCTGGGAAATAAAAATAAGGTTAGCTCTGACTTAGTCCTACCCTAACTGATTCTCTTGTGAGGTTTAACACCAGCTTTAACAATATATCAATACTCTATTTTTTTCCTTTTTATTTCATTCCCTGATATACAGACCTTAAGGAAACCCTGCAGCTTTACATAAACTCGGCATGTGGCACTTTATGGTCACCTAGATGATGATTATGTTGGTAGTCTTTCTGAGACTTCTCAATTCTGTGTTATTCCACACAGTTGTATTAACTGGGTGCATTATGAATATATTATGATGCTGGTGGATGTGTGGCTTTGCTGATGGAAGGTGCTTTTCTCGTGCCTGGGGGAATGGAGGAGAAAAAAGTCTGTGCTAGATGCCAGTACTGAAAAAAGTGAAAAAGTTTTTGGTTTTTTTGTTGTTGCCCTGTTTGGCCTTCTGTTCTTCCTGCAGAGGAAGAACTTTGATCAATAGTGCCTCTTCCAAAGTGGTTCACAGGCCCGCAGCTTCCCATGGGATTCATTCAGTTATTAATTTGCTTCTTTAGAAGAATCTATGGTTGAGTCAGTACAAACTGCTTCTACTTTGTACCTACTTCTGTTTTAATGTGGAGATCACCACACTAAAAAAAAAAATTACTCTTTCTGTCTCTCATATTACTTCTTTCATGGTTTTGTTTCCTCATTCATCAGATATCTGTAAGGTGTGAAATGGTGATGAGAAAAAACTTTCCAGGCACTCATGCTCCTGTTGCAAATCAGGACTCTGAATGATAGACCCAAACATTAAGAGTAGGTTTTGCCATACATGGCTCTTCTGTGTAGCTACAAAAGACAGATTAAACTCTATTGGATCTGTTTGGCTCCGTCCTCTCGTTGCAGGGAACATGTGGCATTGATGTTCTCACTCTATCGAACAAGATCCAGCTAAAGAAGCTTATTTAGCAGCAGAGGATAATTCAGGGAAGAAGCTCAGACGAGCTCAGTCCTTCAGCAACTGGATATTATGCCAGAAAATAGTCTGACAAGAAACCTTGTCAAAACTAAGCTTGTGCAGCTTGAAGTATCTACATTCACCCCTTTCCTCATCTTTGTCATGGCTAGTTCTAAATAGACTTTAGAACTAGGGAAAATACTTGTGGTTTCTGGACCAAGTTTTTCTGGGCATGCTGAAAAACAGGAGTATGAGCTTCTATTGCAAGATTTGAAACGTGTGCCTCGGGTACAAAGGAGGGACTGGAAGAATGAAGGAGAACTCTGCATATGTAAATACACACTTGCAAACTCACACACAAGTGCCTACTAGTACTATAAATGTTATATAATATGCTGGCACTTGTTCAAAACTTTGAGGCATTGGCATTATTTTAATCATTTTTTCCATTGAAGTAAAGAAACTGCATGTATAATTAAACAGTTGTATTATATTGTAGAAATAACCATGTAATGACATAGTTAGAAATTCTTGGTTTTTCATGGCAATACCAAATATAATTACCATGTAATCTGCAGAAAGCAAACAAGGCTGTAATTATTCTATAATCCAATTAATTTCAGGGTAGCAGATTGGTTATTTCTTCCCAATAAAGCATACATGAAAAGGAAATTAACTGGTAGAGAGAAGATATTTTTCCCTCAAAGAAACTTATTTAATTAATGAAAAAAAAAAGATTTACTAGAATTTCTTGTCAAAGGACACAAATACACCCAGCTGTGGACACATCTCTGACCAAACCTTGCAGTGTATAATCTGGCACTATTTCATCAGCAGAAATACCTTCTTTACTGTTTTCTTTCCTTTTTAGCTACTAGAACTGTAACCCTTCCATTGCAGTAACACCATATATTTGTATGATTCTATAGAAAGATACTGAGTTAAAGGCATAGAAAAAGGGAGTGTTATAGGTATTCCCAAAACAGGCATTATGTGGGTTTGGAAGCCTGAGCTTCCTTATGCCACCTCCTGCAGTCATGAGGATGAGCTGGCTGTGTCTGTTCCATCCTCTGCCCCGACAGCAACCAAATCATGTCCCTGACTTGGGCTGAGAATGGTTCCTTTCATTTTAGTAAAGTGCCCACTAAAGCAACTGGAGAGTCCTTTTGGTTTTCTCACAACTGAAACAATTATTTCTACCCCAAAAAAACCAGTTTGAGGTCAGATCATCCCCTAGACAGCAATGAAATATTTCTACAGGCTGTACTTAGGGTATTTTGTGACCTCACCCACATTCCCAGTTCTATAATTCCAGTTAGCCTAATCTTCTGATTTTATTTTTTTTTTTAATAATCCTGTGAAGCATGCCACAGAAATCTGGCAGGAAATCGATGAAAGGCTGTGCTGCATGTGCAAAGCCAGAGCTGAAAGCAGCAGCTCCCATCCATTCCTGCTGTAAGTCTGAATGACTGTGCAGCCAAAACATCTATGTCCAGCTTGAAACTGCCTGAAGAGCTTGATTACTATATGATAAAAAAAACTGTGTTCCTTTATATGTTATTTAAGGACATCCTGTGAGCTATTTCTACCAACCTGCTTCTGCCTCAGGAATTTATTCTAGCCCACCAGCACTTCCAGACTACTTAAAAGCCCAGCCTTGTGATGACAAACTGAGGTCCTGAGCCAGCAATGCTCCACTTTTGTGGGCTGTGTAAGCCTATATATAAAGTCAAGAAAAAGTCACCAAAAACTCATGATATTAAGATATTGCACCCAAGTTCTTTCCTGCTATTTTCTTTGCTTCAGAAATTTAATTGCTGCGATGTCAGAGACATAGGTGCACTTTGTCCCAACAGGGACTGAACTCTGCATTTGGGGACAGCCCCGTGGTCCCAACAGCCCTTGGTCTGTAGGTGTGGACAAACATCTTCTTGTCCAAGGTGCAGTTTTGTGCACTGTCACACTTTGCTTCCAAAACAAGAAGCTGCAATTCTTGATTAGCACCATTAGACTGGCAGGGCACGAAAGAGCCAAACTACTTTCATTTGCCATGCAAACAAAACCAGTCACAGAATTCAGTGGCCATTGGATTTATAAATTACTGTGTTACAAATAAACATTTTCCCCTACTCTTGCCTGCCCAGCCTGCTCTGATCTCGTTATTTTAACCTTGCCCCACTCTAATCCTCAGTGTTTAATTGTTAATCCTTTTGAGAACGAGATGAAAAGTGGTGCAGTAAAGCAATGTTCGAGGGCATGCAAACAATTATACTTCTGCCCTCAGCAGATGCTGTTTCTATTTCTGAAAACTGTTAAAAGCTCTTCAAAATATGAATAGATGGAGAGTACACTTTCTGTTCTCTTTCATCATACACAGCACCTTCTTAATGAACAATACATTCCACACTAAAGGAGTCCTGGGGATCAGGTTGTCACTTAGAAAATTTGGGCTTTCCTCATTAGATATTACAAAAAAGCTCAAGACATCTCTTCTATTTTGATGCAAATATAATTTTGAATGTGCATAATGTTTTATGCACATTCATTTTAGAGCATGAAACATACACACCACTTGAATGAACTGGGACAATAGAGTTCTGTCTCCTACAATATAAGTGTGAATTTCTGGGGAGGGGGATAGGAAGAAGCAAATTTCAAGGATCACACAGTGCTGTAATATTTTTTTCCTATCTGTCTCCTGAGAAAAGTTTAGAAGATTTAAGAGAGGGAAGGCTGTTACACAGCAGTAGTTCTGAAAGGAAATGCTTACACCAGTACATTAGACAGTCTGCCAGACTTACACTCACTTTTGCCCCAAGTTTTGAATTTATGAGTATTCAGTTTTGGGTATAGTACATCAGCTGGATGTGTGGAGTTGATTTTTTGTCCCTTGATCACACTTTTGTAAAAGTTGCAACTGGGGAATCACACCAGGGCAGAATTAGTGGAAAGATCTGTTCATGCTTTAAGACCAGAAGTCCTCTGATGAATGGTTTGTCAGAATGGAGAAGGAATCTCTGCCTTTTGCACTCTTCTTATTCCCTTTTCTCCTCAGGGAATTAAGCTTGTACAATCACGTCACGTCTGAATATTCCCTCATTTTCATTTCACAAAAGATTTTTGAGCCTACCAGGCAATGTCAACCAAATTTGAGAGAAGAGTAGGTATTGAGTCTCAACAAATTCCTACAATTTCTGTTCTATTCAGTTCTAAATACAGCAGCTGGGAAGGTTGCACTGGTGCCCCTGTGGAAGGTAAGTCTACAGCTTGAGCTTATTTTCTATTAGTCATGGGAGAAACCATATGGGCAAGAGACTGTGAGTAGCAGGGCTGGAAAACCATCAGATAGGCCTCACATCAGTGAGTACACCCGCAGTGCTCAGCCCCACGGGGAAGCAGGTTTCACTGATTCCCCTTGCACCACAACTTCTTGATCCCTGCTAGAGCTCAGGTTTTACTCTGACACAGCAACCTGTGAAAAAACCTCTTGGTATTGTTGGAGCGAGAACGCACATGGACTGATGCACTGAAAACTCTATCAAATAACACTAAAAGGACATCATGGTGACAAAATCAAGCTCTAAAGCAATTGGGAATGACGTGCACATACATACATACATATCAGTATGCAGGGAAGGGCTTCAGTTTGATTCAGTAAATCTTTTTACTTCCTTATTTGATATAGCCCTATACTAGTATTTGGATGCATCCACCCATCCA